>WNYA01001770.1:45136-60652 GCA_019512145.1 Engystomops pustulosus | reverse complement strand
CTCAGGGCACACTATCCCCTGTCTTTTGTGTAACCAATCCTAACACCGTCACTATGAAGTGCAATTTGTTACGCAGAAAATAAGCCATAACAGAGCTCTTTATGTGGAAAAATAAAAAAGTTATAGATTTTTGAAGTTTGTGAGTGAAAAATGGAAGTGAAAAAACTAAAAAAGGCCAAGTCGTGAAGGGGTTAAGCAGCCTCAGAGGCATCCATGCATGCTGCCCCTGCTGTTTCCTGTCCATTTCCGTGGTGTTTCCATCCTTTTCTGAGGTCCCCAGGTGCTTGGCCAAGCTTCCCTGTGCAGATCCTTGGTCCCCTTGACTTCAATGGGGCTCGTTATTCGAGACGAGCACTCGAGCATCGGGAAAAGTTCGTCTCGAATAACGAGTACCCGAGCATTTTAGTGCTCGCTCATCTCTAATAAAGAGGTGTTTTGCCTTTATACATATCACTAGTCAGCCCACAGATGGAATATTGTATATATTTTGGGCACCAATGAATAAAAATTGCATAGTAGAAGTGGAACAGGTGCAAGGCAGAGCAACTAGATTGGACTAGAATACAATGATTAGATTGCTAAAATAAGGTTACTCAGCTTAGAAAAAGACCACTAGGGGGAGACCTCATTACAATTTACAAGTTTTGTGTATAAAGGCTATATGGTCCAATCTGGTTTTGTAGATTTTTATTTAAAATTTTCAATAGGACAATAAAATGTAAAGACTAATGGACATGGTGCAAACAGTAACAGAAACCGTCTGAAGAGGGGGTAGTCTCCGGGCGAATCTGGGTATCGGCAGATATTCAGGGATGAGTCGCCACAAGATATGCATGACCGAGACGCTAGGCAAATCAAGTGGCATCGCAGCTCCGCCTCCAACTGCCGCTCACCGACTGTTGTGCGACGTGCCCACGAGGTGTGAATTCACATTAACCATGTTATCCAGAGTTTACCAGCAGCGCAGAGCGGTGTAGACGCCAGATGTCAACTTCCACCAAGAACTTGTGTAGTCAGTCATCTTTCCTCAATCACAATTGAGGGTGGACGTGGATGTCTGATCTGTCAGGTGCTGAGTAACTTTGAGGGTCAACACAGATGGTCATGGCGATGCCGCCATCATCAGCCTCACCATCCCGCTGCTTGCCTGTTGAAAAAACTCTCTGATCAGCATGAAGTCGGAAGCTTTCGCCGTCCAAGAGAACGGGGAGAAGATTCCTTGTTGATAGCCAAGCACCCTCAGGTCTGTTTCTCAGCGCAATGAGAGGGGTGGAGGAGGATGAGGAGAGAGAGGAAGATGTTGGCGAGACACGAGGGACCATGCTCGAACCTTCACTGTTCAGCGTGTATGGGCAGGAAGAAGAGGAGTTGGAGGAGTTGGAGGAGGAGGAATGGGCAGTCAGGCCAGTGAGGGGAGGAATTCTTGGGCGTTGGGACTCTGCGCATATGGCAATTCATGCTAGGCTCCTATCCCGTGACCCTCGCGTTCAAAAGATTTATTCCCGCTCCGATTACTGGGTATTCAACTCTTCTGCGGACCCCACGGTACAAGCAAAATCTTTCCACTCTCATCCCTGGTGAGGAAAGGAGTGTGAGAATGCATGAATACCACAGGCCCTGGTGCACAAGCTGAAACAGTATTTCCTTCTGACGCGCTACGGCAGAGTGCGTAGTTTCGCGGGCAAGTAGCGGGTAGGAGAGTAGGCGGAGCAGCCTTGTCAGCACTGCAAGGGGTTAACGCTTTACAAGGCTTTTTGCCAGCTTTATGTCACCGCCAGCAAGGACACTGTCACCTGTCCCCATTTCTCGGCAATTAGTGGGCTGATCTTTACAGAAAGATGGTGAGGGAGTACGTAGTACCTGCCCATCGTCCTAAATGATCACACAGCTCCTACAACTACTGGGTTTTCAAAGCTGGACATGTGGCACGAACTGGCGCTGTACGCCTTGGGTTTCTGGCCTGCCCGTCCGCTAGCGTCTTGTCCGAGCGGGGTTTTCAGTGCGCTGTGTGCATCATCACCGATAAGCCGTACACGCCTGTCGACTGACAGCCTGAAGCTGACGCTTATTAAGATGAAAAAGGCCTGATTTCTCATATTTCCAATCTCCACCAGGTGAAGGAAGCTCACAACCTGAATATTTATGCACTCCCTCCTCCTCCTCCTCATTTTCCTCCTTCTCCTCCTCTTGTACACTAAAGCAGAGGAAACGGCTATTTTTTGACAGGGCCACTGGCTCTAGCTATAGACTTTATGCATTTAATTTTTCTGGAGGGCCACTACCCGGTCCTCTGTTTTAAACATTTTTGGGAGTGGCCACATACAGGCACTCAATCTATTCCATTTTTCTGGAGGGCCCACCTACTGCTCCTCTGGTTTGAAAACTGTTTTTGGACTGCCACATACAGGCACTCAATCTATTCCATTTTTCTGGAGGGCCCCCTACCTGCTCCTCTGGTTTTGAAAACTTTTTTGGACTGCCACTACGCACTCAATCTATTCCATTTTTCTGGAGGGCCACCTATCTGCTCCTCTGTTTTGAAAACTTTTTTGGACTGCCACATACGGCACATCCAAATTAAATTGTCTCCATAGCAGCCTCCACACGGTGTCTCCATTAACTACCTCCAAAAGTCGTCCATAGCTCCTCCATACATCGTCCCCTTATCAACGAGGTGTGTCCAGGCAGAAATTTGGGTTGTTTTCATGGATTCCACATCAAAGTTGTTAACTTTGTCGCCACCCTGCTGTGTATCCACAAATATACTGGCAAACTTTTATGATTAACCGATATTATTTCAGCGCTTCTTGCCATCTGTTTACATTCCCCCACCCCCATACCCAAACTTATAAGAACGCTACTACACTTGATCTTAACAAAAGGTTCTTGAAGTGCTGTTTGGGAGTACCTAGAGACAGGGTTTGGAATTGGCGAAAGCTCGCCTGGCAGCGGAGCGCCACTCCATGCCAAGATTCAACTAAACATAGTTTTAAAAACTGCAGCACTTTAATCTACTACTAGTTCACTGCCTCCATACTAGGTCCCCTTATCAAACAGCTGTGTCCGGCAAGAATTTGGGTTGTTTTCATGGCTTCCCCACACTCAAACTTGTTAACTTTGTCGCCACCCTGCTCTGTTATCCACAAAATATACGGCAAACTTTTGATAACCGATATTATTTCAAGGCTTGCTTGCGTCTGTTTACATTCCCCTCACCCCGCCCATATCCCAACTTATAAGAACGCTACTACCCTTAACTTGGTGCAGGCTGGGACGAGCTGACCCTGGGGCTGGTCATATACGCCACGCGAGGATTCGGGGCCTACCTCGGTCAGTTCTCAAAGGCCTACTATACCGCCTCCTCCTTCCCACCCCTCCTCCACCTCTTCCTCCTCCAATTACCATCCGTGGCCATGGCGCATCAGTCGTAGCTCTAGGCACAGCAGCAGTGCCGCGCTACGACAGCAGGCGGTGCTCAAACTGCTGAGCCTAGGCGATTAAAAGGCACACCGCCCAAGAGCTATTACCAGGGCATTCCACATCAAACTTGTTAACTGTGTGCCACCTGCTGTGTAATCCACAAAATACTGCAAACTTTTATCATTTACCGATATGATTTCAGTGCTCTTGCGCATCTGTTTACATTCCCCACCCCGCCATATCCCAAACTTATAAGAACGCTACTACACTTGATCTTATACAAAGGTTCTTAGAAGTGCTGTTTGGGGAGTAGCCTAGAGACAGGGCATGGATTGGCGAAAGCTCGCCTGGCTGCGGAGCGCCAGCTCCTCATCCAAGATCCAACTAACATAGTTTTAACTCAGCACCCTTATCTACTACTAGTTCACGGCCTCCATAATAATAATATAATAATCTTTATTTATATAGCGCCATCATATTCCGTAGCGCTTTACAATCATAGGAAACAAATACAAATGTAATGTAACAGAGCAAACATTTGTATGGAACAACAGGAGTGAGGTCCCTGCTCGCCAGAGCTTACGGTTTATGAAGATGATGGGGTAACGAGGTAAAAGAATATTTAATGGTCAAGCCATTCTCTTAGGAATAGAACAAAATATAATAAATGGAATTGCTGTCGCTTGAACCACTCAGCCGTCATCTTATATACCAGGTCCGGGTGAATGGGACTGCAGAGAAGTCTGGTGCCTGTGTTGCTGATAACAGATGGGAGGACGACACAGGAGGGTTAGTAGAAGAGTTTAAAACTCATGCAGTTAATGAGTGTTAGGCTTGCCTAAAGAAATGGGTTTTAAGAGCACGTTTGAAACTTTGGAGGTTAGGTATTAGTCTGATAGTCCGGGGCAAAGATCCATAGAATGGTGCAGCTCTAGAGAAGTCTTGGGACGCGAGTGGGAGGTCCGCACTAGGGTAGAGGTTATCTAAGATACTGGCGGATCTAAGAGCACGTTGGGCGATAGACTGAGATAAGAGAGGAGAGGTAGGGGGGTGCAGCATTAATACAGAGCTTTATGGATGAGGGTATTATTGTAAACTGTATTCGAAAGGAGACGGGCAGCCAGTGCAGCGACTGGCATGAACTGTAAGCATACCATGGTCCCCTTATCAACGAGCTGTGTCCGGCAGATTTTGGGTTTTTTCATGGCTTCCACACAAACTTGTTAACTTTGTCGCCACCCTGCTGTGTAATCCACAAAAAATACTGGCAAACTTATCATTTACCGATATATTCATCAGCGCTTCTTGCGCATCTGTTTACATTCCCTCACCCGCCATATCCTAAACTTATAAGACGCACGACTACTATTGATCTTATCAAAAGGTTCTAGAAGTGTGTTTGGGAGGTAGCCTAGAGACAGGGGCTGATTGGCCGAAAGCTCGCCTGGCGCGCGGAGCGCCAGCTCCATGCCAAGATCCACTAACATAGTTTTAACTGCAGCACCTTTAATCTACTACTATAGTTCACTGCCTATACATGGTCCCCTTATCAACGAGCTGTGTCAGGTAGAATTTTGGGTGTGTTTTCATTGCTTCCATGTTAACTTTGTTGTCCACACTGCCGCCAGGCCACTGCTGTGTAATCCACAAAATACTGGCAAAACTTTATCATGTACCGATTTATTTGAGCGCTTCTTGCTCACCTCCTTTGGTTCCTCTCTGCCACCCATGGTTTGAAGCCTGTCCATTTAGGTAATGTGCCATGCCACTCTCTAGCCTGCTGCCGCTGCCTCTGCATCTGTCCCCTATAGTGTCGGGTCAATTATTGGATTGTTTAGTATGCTATCTAGCTTCATTCTGTCACTCTGTCATTCCTGCTGTTGCCCATAATTTTGGCATAATGGTGCATTATGCAGCCCATAGCATCCATGCATGCCTCCCTGCTGTTTCCTGTCCATTTCGTGTGTTCATCCTTTTCTGAGGTTCCCAGGTGTTTGGCCAAGCTTCCTGTGCAGAGCCTTGGTCCCTTGACTTCAATGGGGCTCGTTAATCGGACGAGCACTCGGCTCGGAAAATTTCGTCTCGAGCGCTTTACAAATCATAGGAAACAAATACAAATGTAATGTAACAGAGCACAACATTTGTATGGAACAACAGGAGTGAGGTCCCTGCTCGCCAGAGCTTACGGTTTATGAAGATGATGGGGTAACACGAGGTAAAAGAATATTTAATGGTCAAGCCATTCTTCTTAGTGAATAGAACAAAATATAATAAATGGAATTGCTGTCGCTTGAACCACTCAGCCGTCATCTTATATACCAGGTCCAGGGTGAATGGGACTGCAGAGAAGTCTGGTGCCTGTTGGTTGCTGGATAACAGATGGGAGGACGACACAGGACGGGTTAGTAGAAGAGTTAAAACTTCATGCAGTTAATGAGAGTTATAGGCTTGCCTAAAAAATGGGTTTTAAGAGCACGTTTGAAACTTTGGAGGTTAGGTATTAGTCTGATAGTCCGGGGCAGAGCATTTCATAGAATTGGTGCAGCTCTAGAGAAGTCTTGGAGACGCGAGTGGGAGGTCCGCACTAGGGTAGAGGTTAATCTAAGATCACTGGCGGATCTAAGAGCACGGGTTGGGCGATAGACTGAGATAAAAGAGGAGAGGTAGGGGGGTGCAGCATTATACAGAGCTTTATGGATGAGGGTTATTATTTTAAACTGTATTATTTTAAAGTGTCAGGGTCAATTATTGGATGTTTTAGATGCTATCTAGCCTCATTCTGTCACTCTGTCATGGCCATGCTGTTGCCCATAATTTTGGCTTGCAAATCTACTTATCTCCTTGTCAGGCAACAAAGTCAAGAAAAGAGCCAGAGCGACGTATGCGCTCAGCGGAGGCAATAGATCTCTATGGGGAGTGGATTCAGCATATTGCATCTCTCCCCACAGCCCCGCTGATTGCATACCTCGCTCAGCAGGAGGGAGGACCCGGTGATGTCACTGTCCATATTAAAACAGTGACATCACTGTGGGAAAGACCCGTTATGTACACTCCTCCCTCCACATTCAGGGGAAAGGGGGGCTCCCACAGAGACATATCCTACTGTATTGACATACAGTGGGTTACTTCTGTGCCATATGTTGTAAGGACATGTCAGTTACCCCGTGACATGTCCTTCCAGCAAATGGCACATAATGAGGTGTGAACCCAGCCTAAGCTGACCTATGTATACTATCAAATAAATAGGAGAATTGTTTAACTCTGTACAATATAAAATATTTATTGATATGTAGTGTTATGTGTCAACGTACATCATTTTAAGGGTGATGCTATGACAGAGTACCGTCATTTCTAATTATAACAGAATTTTACCTTCTTGATTTAGACAAATTGTTACAAGATTTTTTTTAATTTTTATTTTAAGTATTCTAACATGCAGATATTTATACATTGTTTCATGTCAACATAAATAACTTTTATTTAAGCCATAAATCACATTATCACTCCAATCCGTCTGTGAGCAGATATTAAAATGTTGTTCTATATATTTGTATTATGGGTTAGATTACTGTGTACATTCACTGAGGTTAATCGAGCAGTGTAATACCACAGGTCATGTGATAAGTAGAAATGAGAACATCTGGTTCCTAATTATTCATCAGTCTGTAGGTTATTATTAGACATGAGCCCCTAGCAACTAGCCATGTATATCATTGGCCAGAGGGAGAATGTTATAAATCCAGGATGTTGCTAGACTTAAAAGAAACCTACCATGAGGAATCTACCATCAGATTTACTTCTGATGGTAGATTCCTCATGGTAGGTTTCCTTTAAGTCTAGCAACATCCTAGATTCCACCTCACTGCCTCTGCCCTAATCTGTAATTTAATAATCCGGGAACCTAACCTAACTTGCAAAAACTTTTTTTAGTAATATGTAAATTAACGGCAGAGGCTACTGGGGTGTGGAGTAGCCTTAGCAGCCAGTGCGCAGTGCCCGGCCAGGCTAGTGGCCTCTGCAGTTACTTTATTGTCAGGGAACAGTCTGCTCACAAGGAATTGCACTACCCTCGTCCAGGTCTCAAGGGGCCTGAGGCTAATGCCTCGGACTCCATCCTCCCACCGGCTCCGCACAACCAACTCCTCCTCAACTATACCAGAGTCGTGGGGCATGGCGCCCAGTCAGTCGCTAGCTCCTAGGCACCACGCAGGGGCAGTGCCCGTCGCGAAGCGAACAAGCATGGCCGGTGCTTCAAACTGCTGACCTAGGCGATAAAAGGGCACACCGGGCCCAAGAACTATTATTATTAAAGGGCAATGGAGGTCGACGCTGGGACAGAGCTGATCGTTTGGGCTGGCACCGCTGAACCTGGGGTGAGGGCCAGTGCAATGGTTGTGTGTGACAACAGTAGCCGGGAGTAACACTGTTAATGTCGGCTCTAGCAACTGGCAGACTGACACATGTTTGCCCTGCCTGGGCGCAACGTGTTGTTAAAGTCTCATAGTGTAATAAGCAGCGTTTCCTCAAGGGACTAACCAGGCCAATCTGTCTGATTTGCTCACAGAAGGTGTGCGCCGCATCTGTGCGCATTTGCAGACAAGAGTCGCAAAAGCGACAGAGCTGCACACTCTCAGGCAGCGCAGCTAGGCGCCGCCTCCTCCATATGGGGGGCTAACTGGACTGGGGGCTACTGGTGGACAAACTCCACAGTTACTTTCTTCCTGTTTTGTTTGACTTCTGGTCTCTTTTTCCTCTCACTGTTTTTTGCATTTTTTTTTCCTTTGGTTCTCCCGCTTTGTGCCGTCCTTTCCCTTACTCTATTTTCTATCCTTTTGTCGACTCTGTGTTCCCCTCTCGCTCCCCGCAGCCCTCACTTTTTTTTCGCGTGCCGCCGAGGTGTGAATGCCAACATTAACCATGTTTATCCAGAGTTTCCTCAGCAGCGCAGGAAGCGATTGTGACTGCGATGTCAACTTCCACCATAACTGGTAGTCATGTCCTTCAGCTTCCGATTCCTCAAGTCTACAATGAGGAGTGGACGTGTATGTCTGCATATCTTTTCAAGGTGCTTGATAACTTTGAGAGTCAGAACAACAGATGGTCATTGGCGATGCCGCATCATCAGACTCACCATCCAGCTGCTTGGCCTGTTGAAAACTCTCTGATCCCATTAAGTCGGAGCTTTGGCCGCTCGTCCACCATGAGACGGGGGGGAAGAAGATTCCCTTGTTGATAGCCAAAGCCCCCCCCTCAGGTCTTTTTCCTCAGGCATATCTGAGGAGTGGAGGAGGTGAGGAGGAGAGGAGGAGAATGTTTGGCGAGACACAAGAGGGGAGCATTTGCTCAGACCTTCACTTTTCCGGCGTGTATGGCAGAAGAAGATGATGTGTGGAGGAGTTGGAGGAGGAGGAAATGGGCATCAGGGGCCAGTATGGGAGTTAACATTCTGGCGCGTTGGACTCTGGCCGCAGAGCTCCCGACACCTACTTGGGGTTTCAAAAAAAGCTGACATTGTTGCACATACTTGCGCTGTAACGCCTTGAGGTTCTTTTTGCCACACCCTGCCGCTTATAGCGGTCTTGTCCGAGCGTGGGTTTTCACTAATTGCAGCTGGGGCATCATACACCGATAACGTACACGCCTGGCCGACTGACAGCGCTGACAGGCTGACCTTATTAGATGATACAGCCTCCTTGGATTTCTATTTTTGCTCATAATTTTTCCAATCTCCCCAACCAGGTGAATGAATCTCAACCTGATCTTATTTAGCACCTCCTCCTCCTCCACTCATTTTCCTCCTCTTCACTCCTCTTTGTACCTAAAGCAGAGGGCAACGGTCTAGTTTTTTGACAGGCGCCCACTGCTCTAGCTATAGTACTTTAATATGCAGTTAAATTTTTCTGGAGGGGCCACCTCCCGGTCTTTCTGTGTTTTTAAACACTTGTTTGGGATTGCCACATACAGGCACTCAATCTATTCCCTTTTTCTGGAGGAGGGCCACACTACATGCTCCTCTGGTTTCTAAACGTTTTTGGACTTTGGCCACATACAGGCACTCAATCTATTCAATTTTTTGTTCTGGAGGCCACCTACCTCCTGCGCCTCTGGTTTGCAAAACTTTTTGGACTGCACATACGAGGCACTCATCTATTCAATTTTTTCTGAGGCCACCTACCTGCTCCTCCTGGTTTGAAAACTTTTTTGGCTGCCACATACAGGCACTCATTCTATTCCAATTTGTTTTTCTGGAGGGCCCCCGACACCTGCTCTCTGGTTAAAAAACTTTTTTGGTACTGGGCCACATAAGGCACATCCAAATAATTGTCTCCTAGTCAACCTCCACCACGTGTCCCTGCCATTGCTACTAACCCTTCCAAAGTCGTCCGCGTATTCTGCCTCCATACAGTCGCCCCTTATCAAACGAGGTGGGTCAGGCCGAAATTTGGTTGTTTTCATGGATTCCACATCAAAGTTGTTAACTTTGGTGGTCTGTCCACCGAGCTGCTGTGTTAATCTCACAAAATATTACGCAAAACTTTTTATGATTAAACCACTATTTTTCAGCGCTCTTGCGCATACTGTTTACATGTCCCTTCCCCCTCCCCGCCCGCCATATCCCACATTATAATACCTACTACACTTGAGCTATACAAAAGGTTTTTAGAAGTGCGGTTTGGGGAGTAGCCTAGAAGACAAGGCTTGGGATTGGCGCAAGCATCTCCTGGCAGCGGGCGCCAGCTCCATGCCAAGATTCAACTAACCTTTTTTAACTGCAAGCAGCCACACGTTAATCTACTACTATGTTGTCAACTGCCTCCATACATACATGGTCCCCTATCAAGAGCTGTGTCAGCATAGTTTGGGTTGTTTTCAAAATTCTTTCCCTCCACATCAAACTTGTTAACTTTGCGTCGCCACCCTCTGCTTTTTATCCACCAATATACGCTGGCAAACTGTCTATTGATTAACCGATATTATTTCAAGCGCTTCTTTTTCTTGCGCATCCTACGTTACATTCCCCTCCCCGCCATATCCCAAACTTATAAAAGAAACGCTACTACCTTAACTTGATGCAGGCCTGGGACCGAGTCTCTGACCCTGGGGCGCGTCATATACTGCCGACGCCGAGGGATTGCGGGGCCCTACCCTACCTCGGTCCAGGTCTCAAAAGGCCTACTATACCTCCTCCTCCTCCCACCCCTCCTCCACCCCCCTCCTCCCCTCACGCAATTACATCCGTGGCATGGGGCGGCCACCTCAGTCGGTATCTCTAGGCAACACAGCAGGCAGTGCCCTGTCCTAAGCGACAGTCAGGCGGTGCTCAAACTGTGAGCCTAGCGATAAAGGCACACCGCCCAAGAGGCTATGACAGGCGCATTCCATGGCATCAAACTGTTCAACTACAACTTTGTCGCCCACCCACAACATCCGCTGTGGTAATCCACAAAATCTACTGGCAACACTTTGATCATTTACCGATATTATTTCAAAGATCAAACGCTTCGTTTGCCATGTCTGTTTCTATTCCCCTCCCCGCACGCATATCCCATAACTTATAAGACGCTACTACACAATTGATCTTATACAAGGGTTTCTTAGAATGCTTTTTTGGGGAGATCCTGAGACGGGGCTTGGATTGGCGAAGCTCGCCTGGCAGCGGAGCGCCAGCTCCTCCCAAGATCCAACTAACATAGTTTTAACTGCAGCACCTTTAATCTACTCCTATTTCCTGCCTTCCATAAAAATAAAATAATAGATCTTTATTATATAGCGCCATCATTTCCGTAGCGCTTTACAATATAGGAAACAATACCAAGTAATGTTAACAGAGCCAACATTGGTATGGAACAACAGGAGTGAGGTCCCTGCTTCGGCAGAGCTTACGGTTTTATGAAGATTAATGTCCTGTAACACGAGGTAAAGGAATATTTAAGGTCCAGCCATTCTTCTAGAATAGAACAAAATATAATAATGGAATTCCTGTTGCTGAACCACTCAGCCGTCCTCTTATATACCAGGTTCCAGTGAATGGGACTGCAGAAAGTCCTGGTGCCGTTGTTTGCGGATAACAGAGGGGAGGACGACACGGACGGGTAGAGAAGAGTTAAAACTTCATCATGCAGTTATGAGTGTATAGGCTTGCCTACAGAAATGGTTTTAAGAGCACTTTGAACTTTGGGAGGTTAGGTATTAGTCTGATAGTCCGGGGCAGGCATTCCCTAGATGGTCAAGCTCTAGAGAAGTCTTGGAGACCGCGAGTGGGATGTCCGCGCACTATGGTAGAGGGTTATCTAAGATCACGGGTGGATCTAAGAGCACGGGTTGGGCGATAGACTGAGATAAGAGAGGAAGAGGTAGGGGGTGCAGCATTAATACAGAGCTTTATGAATAGGTTTATTTTAAACTGTATTCCGAAAGAGACTGGGCCGCCATTGCAGCGACTGGCATGAACTGTAATCATACATGTCCCCTTATCAAACGAGCTGTGTCAGGTCAGACTTTTGGGTTGTTTTCATGCTCCACAACAAACTTGTTAACTTTGTGTCCAAACCCTGCTGTTAATCCACAAAAAATACTGGCAAACTTTTATCATTTACCGAATATTATTTCCAGCGCTTTCTTGCGCATCTGTTTACCTTCCCGCACCCGCCAATACGTCCCAAACTTATAAGAACGCTACCTACACTTGATCTATAACAAAGGTTCTAGAAGTGCTGTTTTGGGAGTAGCCTAGAGACGGGGCTTGGGATGGCGAAGCTCGCCTGGCAGCGGAGCGCCAGCTCCATGCCAGATCCAACTAACATAGGTTTTAAAACTGCAGCACCTTAATCGACTACTAGTTTCCTTCCCCTACATGGTCCCCTTATCAACCCGAGCTGTGTCAGGCAGAATTTTGGGTTTGTTTTCATGCTTCCATGTTCACTCTTGTCGCCACCACCTTCTGTGTAATCCACAAAATATACTGGCAACTTTATCATTGTACCGATATTAGTGAGCGCTTCTGCTCACCTCTTTTGGTTTCGCCTCTCTGTCCACCCATGTGGTTTGAAGCCTGAGTCCAATTAGGGTATGTCCGCCGCCCACTCTCTAGCCTGCTGCCGCTGCCCTCTGCATTCCGTCCCTATAGTGTCAGGGCAATTATTGGAATGTTTTAGATGCTATCTAGCTTCACTTCTTCTTGTCTGTCACTCCGCTGTCATGCCAGGCTGTTGCCCATAATTTTGCATAATGGTGGCGATTTGCCCTCGATGTGCATCCATGCATGCTGCCCCTGCGGTTCCTGTCCATTTCCGTGTTTTTCCATCCTTTTCTGATGTTCCCAGGTGTTTGGGCCAAGCTTCCCTGTGCCGAGCCTTGGTCCCCTTGTGAACATGCCTCGATCCCCATTGACTTCAATGTTGTGGCTCTGGTATTCGAGAACGAGCACTCGAGCATCGGGAAAATTTGTCTCGAATAACTAGTAACCCGAGCATTTTAGTGGCTCGCTCATCTCTAAAAATAAGCGACATTCTCTAATTCACTGTTATTAACAAAAAAACAAAAATGCGCCAGGATTTCACAATAAAAATTCATCTCCAACAACCTATACCTCTATCGTCCTATTGCATACAATTTGGTTGCCCCGAATGTGACCTAAATCAGAATCTATTAGGGTCGCAGGAAGATGTTCTCCTGTTTGACGCTTGTCTGATCTCCTCCATGCGCAGCGCCACCACCCTTACATTCCAAAATGAGTCTCACAAACTCATAGAGACTTCATGCTGGCAATCAGCAGGAGAGTTAGCACAGCAGAAAGGTCTTTATCCCTGGGAGGGAGCATCACAGCAATCCTGCTAGCTTCATAGCTTAAATTCTCCAGAGCTGAATGTCTTTGTGGTGCATATGCATCTCATGGATCTCATCGTTCTCAAAACTTCTGGATAAACAATTTAAAAGGAATGGCAACATACAACCCAAACCAATCAGAAGTGGAAGAACACAATCACTGGTTATTAAGACCCACTCTTGTGACAGATATCAAAATCTATGTTGCAACAATCTACTTATCTCCTGTCAGCAAACAAAGTCAAGAAGAGCCAATCGAACGTATGCCGCTCAGCGTAGGCAAATAGTCTCTATGGGATGATTCAGCATATGGCATCTCTCCCCCAGCCCCGCGATTGCATACATCGCTCAGCCGTGGAGGGAGACCCCGGTGATGTCACTGTCCATATTAAAACCAAGTGAAACATCACTGTGGAAGACCCGTTATGGTACACTCCTCCCTCCCATCAGGGAAAGGGGGCTCCCACAGAGACATATCCTACGTATTGACATACATTGGTTACTTCTGTGCCATAGATGTTTGTAAGGACATTCAGTTAACCCCCAACCCGTGAACCTGTCCTTCCAGCAATGGCACATAATGTGGTGTGAACCATCCTAAGCGACCTATGTATACTATCAATAAATAGAGAATTGGTTTACTCTGTACATATAAAATATATTGATATGTAGTGTTATGTGTCAGCGTACTCATTTAAGGGTGATGCTATTACCTAGTCCGTCATTTTAATTAATAACAAATTTCCCTTCGCTTGATTAGACAATTGTTACAAAATTTTTTTTTAATTTTTATTTTAAGTATCTACATGCAGATAGTATACATTGGTTTCATGTCCAACATAAATAACTTTATTTAAGAATAAGCCATAAATCACATTATCACTTTCCAATCGTCTGTGAGCAGAATGAAATGTTGTTTTCTAATATTTTTGTATATGGGTAGATTACTGTGTACATTCACTGAGGTTAATCGCGCAGTGTAATCCCACAGGTCATGTTATAAGGTAAAATGAGAACATCTTGTTCCTAATTATCATCAGTCTGTATGTTATTATTATAACATGGAGCCCCTAGCAACTAGCCATGTATATCATTGGCCCAGGGAAATGTTCTAATCCAGGATGTTGCTAGATAAAGAAACCTACCATGAGGACTCTACCATCAGATTTTACTTCTGATTGTAGATTCCCTCATGTAGGTTTCCTTGAGTCTACAACATCCTATATCCACCTCACTGGCCTCTGCCCTAATCGGTAAATTTTAATAATCCTGGAACCTACCTACTTGCAAAAAACCTTTTTAGTAATATATTAACGCAGAGGCTACTGGGGGTGTGGAGTAAGCCTTGCAGTACCAGTGCCGCAGTGCCCGGCCAGCTAGTGGCCTCGCAGTTACTTTATATATGTACTAAATTTTATATATATAAATAAGTTTTTAAATTAGGTTTCCGGGATATTAAATACAGGTTTAGGCAAAGGCAGGGGAATCAGCATAAATCATAAACAAATGGGTCCTTAAAATATAAGCGAATATGTAATAGTTGTTATTTAAAATTTTGCCTGCTTAGCAGAAAATGTTGGGACATACACAATGAAGAATTAAAACTGCTACTTGAATGAACTTAATCAGTCCGTTGATTTCCCCCCGCGGTTAAAGAGACACAGGACAGAAGATGACCGCTTGTCACATGTACACATCACATGTCCTGCACCTGCCTGGGAAGGTCATGTGATCACCACTAAGTTTGGCTGTAGTCGGTTGGTTGCAGTGCATGCAGTATGGCCAGTGTTGTGGGAAGCCAGTGATGCAGTTACACATCATTACTATGGTAACAGAGCAAGAAGTCTGTTAGATCATCACTGGGAGCGAGGCATAAAGAGGCAGGAGTGGTTTCGAGAACTAAAGGATCATGGGATTTGTAAGTTTCAGTGGTGCCATCTTTTATAACTCTTCATGCTTTAGAGAGGCCATAAAATTTAGTGAATAACATAAAATCTAAACTATTTAAGCTTCATTTTTGTGATCAATAGACATTGAGGTTTTTATATTCACTTATTTTAATCATATTGGTTTTTGTATCAGATGTTCATATTCCAAGAATACCCTTTAAGGATTAAGGAACCCCAGTTCAAAAAGTGTTTGCTCAACAGTGCATCTAATTAAAAACACCAAAAAGTGAAGAGTCAGTTAAATTCATTATACTTATCTGTTAATAAAGTGCAACCAAAAAAAATACAGGGCGGGGAAGAGAAGGAGTGGTGAAAAAAGGGC
>WNYA01001770.1:25044-45053 GCA_019512145.1 Engystomops pustulosus | reverse complement strand
CATAATTCATATACAAATGGGTCCTTAAAATATAAGCGAATATGTAATTAGTTGTTATTTAAAATTTTGCTGCGCTTAGCAGAAAATGCTGGTGACATACACAGTAATGAAGAATTAAAATGCTACTTGAATGAACTTAATCAGTCCGTTGATTTCCCCCGCGTGAAAGAGACACAGGACAGAAGATGACCGCTTGTCACATGTACACATCACATGTCCTGCACCTGCCTGGGAAGGTCATGTGATCACCACTAAGTTTGGCTGTAGTCGGTTGGTTGCAGTGCATGCAGTATGGCCAGTGTTGTGGTGATGCGCAGTGATGGCAGTTACACATCATTACTATGGTAACAGAGCAAGAAAGTCTGTTAGATCATCACTGGGAGCAGGGCATAAGAGGCAGGAGTGGTTTCTGAGAACTAAAGGATCATGGGATTTGTAGTTTCCAGTGGTGGCCATCTTTATGATAACTCTTCATGCTTTAGAGAGGCCATAAAATTTAGTGAATCATAAAATCTAACTATTTAAGCTTCATTTTTGTGATCAATGACATTGAGGTTTGTTATATTCACTTATTTATATCATTATTGGTTTTTGTATCAGATGTTCATATTCCAAGAATACCCCTTTAAGGATTAAGGAACCCCAGTTCAAAAAGTGTTTGCTCAACAGTGCATCTAATTAAAACACCAAAAAGTGAAGAGTCAGTTAAATTCATTATACTTATCTGTTAATAAAGTGCAACCCCCCTGCCAATGCATGGGATAAGTAGGTGTTGCAAAAGTGTCCTTCTCCATGTTAGTAGCTTCTGGGTGAGATTGATCTTTAGGAGGATCTTTACCATGGGAAACTTGGTGATTGCAGCTTTAAAACTCTGCCTGGAAGCTTAAGAGTGAATTTTGCTAACCAATTGTATGCTCTGTAATTGCTGTGAAGTAAGGACTGTGCTGGATGGACAACTTCCTGCCACCTCATAAGGGGAGTTAATAAAACCCATTGTGGTTTGCAGCTCAAGGGAAGATTAAGTCAGTCCTACCCAGGAAGCCAATGAGGTCAGACTGACACAGATTCAGTGTTTCAGGAAGCAGAGGTGTCTCGGGCCTACTGCCTGACTCCTTAGACGGTCCCAAGATAATAGGCCTCAAGAGCAGAGGTCCACCATCTGGACTGAACACCCTAATCCCGGAGTTCACCTTTTTCTTCCCGGTGCATGTAAGTGCATTGTCTTGTGACACAATTTGAAAAGTAAATCCCGCGCTCAGTCCGAATCAGTCGGATCATCCAGCCCTTGATTTGTGTTGCATGGAAGCTTTGCAGCTATGCCGAAAAACGTTCGAGTGCGACACAATCCCAGCGCAGACACTAATTATATACCTGTCCAAGCTGTGCAAATCACGAAAAAGTGGACAGTCCGATGAAAGTGCAGCGTGCGACCCTTAGTAAATGAGCCCCAATGAATGAGATCATAAGGGGGAAAGAGAAAGGAGAAAACTAGAGGTTTCCTTCTTCTAAGCTTTATCTATCATGCTTGTTCTTACTGACAATCTGGATTATACCTTGTGTAATTCAAAGATCTTCTGTGTTGCTCATGCAGCTTTGCCCGAAAACTGATAGATTTCCAATATTAACAAACTCTGCTGATCATTTCATTTCACACTTAATGGAGGGAAATTTCTGTAACTTTAATGTGACATTTTGTTTGAATAAATTGTCTTTCCCACGCCAATAAGGATCAATTTGTTCTTATTGGTGACATCACTGTGTGTATTATCCCTGTGCTGTGACATCACTGTGTGTATTATCCTTGTACTGTGACATCACTGTGTGTATTATCCCTGTACTGTGACATCACTGTGTGTATTATCTCTGTACTGTGACATCACTGTGTGTATTATCCTTGTACTGTGACATCACTGTGTGCATTATCCCTGCACTGTGACATTACTGTGTGTATTATCTCTGTACTGTGACATCACTGTGTGTATTATCCCTGTACTGTGACATCACTGTGTGTATTATCCCTGTACTGTGACATCACTGTGTGTATTATCCCTGTACTGTGACATCACGGGAACTGCAGACCACACGGCACGAACAACTTCTGCCGCGTCGGTCTGCAGTTCCCGCTGGAGATCTGCTGTCTCCGGTAGCGGGGACCTATGTAAGTAGGGTCCGCTGCCCTCCTATAGGGCGCACCGGACTATAAGGCGCACTTTGGATTTCCAAGGAAATCCAAGGCTTTTATGTGCGCCTTATAGTCCGGAAAATACGGTAACTTACAAATTCGGAAAAAAACTTTAATTCCTTGATATATTAATCTCAGTTGGAGATAATAACAAGATTGAAACTAATGTGTTCCGTAAACCTACTGCGGTCAACTCGCTTCTACATACAAGTTCGTCACACCCCCGGTCAACTATACAGGGAATCCCAACAGGACAATTTCTCCGATTGAAAAGAATCTGTTCTAGTGACACCATTTTCGAGGAACAGGCCAAAGATCTTTGGACAAGATTTCAAGAAAAGGGGTACTCAAATCGTACTATCAGAAAAGCATATAGAAGAGCCAAATTCTCACCTCGTGAAACACTCCTATGTCCTAATAAGATAAGATCAGTACAACCGAATCAAACAAGAATTATAACAACATACCACAATAATTGGCAGGAGATGTCAAAAATTATACAACAATTTTGGCCTATCCTGAAAACCGATCCGATATTAAAAGATGAGATACCTCCAAACCCTCTAATTACAGCCAGAAGAACGAAAAACCTGAGAGATATACTGGTACATAGTCACTATGTCACTATGTACCAGAAAAACAGAACATGTTTGGCAATAGAGGCCCAAAGTGGGGATGCTTCCCCTGTAAAACATGAAAACCTTGCAAGAATATAGTTAGAATTCAGTAATGCAGACAACACCAAAACATTTCGGATAACCCAACATATAACATAGCACAAGTGGAGTAATTTACCAAGCGACTTGCCCGTGCAACAAAACATATGTAGGTTTAACATCACGACAATTTAAGACAAGAGTGGGTGAACATGTAAGAAGCATAATCAATGCTAAAAATATCGAAAATGAAGAAGACCTAACAACATTACCAAAACATTTCAAGAAGTACCACAATTGTAATCCTGAAGGCTTGAAATTTAAAGGCATTGATAAGGTAAGTTTGGGAATTAGGAGAGGAGATATCCATAAGAACTTAGCCCAACTAGAGTGCAAATGGATATACAGATTAAGAAGTCTAGCCCCAAAAGGATTAAACGAAACCATGAGCTTCGGATCCTTCTGCAACATCCCCCACCGGGGCCTAGCCTTTTCTCGGGGCCTGGAGACAGCCGGGGCCCGCGGTACCGGAGTGGCTGGCGGTTGCGGCCTAAGCACGCTATTGTCACGGTGCTTGGTACGGGGGGAACCGGAGGGCTGTCCTACAGCCTGGCAGGTCTCCAGCAGGGTGGTGTTGGCAAGAAATGATGAGGGAGAGGCTGCTATAGCGGATCTCCCTGGGGCAACCCCTTAATGTCCCGAGTGTGAGTCTCTGGGTGATGGACAGGGTGCCGGTGATGAAGGCAGCCGTATTAGCAGGGACCAGACGGAGACAGAAGTTGAAGAAAACAACTTACAGTTCTTTATTTGAACCGGCAGGAACCGCAGCAACGTGCCTTTAACAGGTAGATGGAGTGCTGAGATGTGAGTTGGAGGGAGCCTCAGGAGATAGTTCACCAGCCTGGATGTAGAGGGCAGGATGGGAGGTAGCTGTGTCCTGGTAGGAAGCTTCAGCTTGTCCTGTAGGGCTTCAGGTATCACCTTTAAAGGTAAGATGATACCCCTTTCCCTCACTACACTAACTCTAATCTAATACTCCACTCTTCAGAGGCAGGGGCTAGGCTCTTCCTGCTCTGGTATGGGCTAGACAGAGATTGCTCACTCACTCACTGATCCCTAGGATTCTCCTACACTGGAATCTCCCTAGAAAGACCTCTAGAACATTCCTGGCCAGGGGTTTTATTACCTCCCTTTGGTCAGGTGGTGGCTGCTCCTCCAATCACATCTCAGCTTACAAAGGACAGGATGTAACACAAATCATTGGACAATAGCATCTTGCATCATACAAAATACTTAACTTCTGCCTTTCCAGGCAGGATTCACCACTGCAATATCCCCTATGTCCTATCAGGACCATGTAGTGTAATGTGGGTACATGCAGGTGGGACGTATTCGCAAACCCTCCCTCGCCATTGCATCGGCGAGGGTGTTGCACTTCCTTTAAACAAATAACCCCTCCTCCCCCATCATTGGACCTGTCAGTTTTAAACATTTTCTGTTTAAAACTGTTCTACTGTCTCTTCCTCTCCTTTATGGGGAGGGCTATTTAATTACAACTTTAAATTAGATGGTTATTTTATATGATCTCTTTTTTCCTCTATTTATATGCACACTATGGTGGCCCTTAAAAGATGTTATGTGGACCCTATGATTTGAGCATTGATTCTTCTCATATATATATATATATATATATATATATATATATATATATATATACACACTCAGGTTCCACATATCCTTCTTACCCTTGGGAGAGCCTAAATGGAGGGACTTTTCGATCCTGTGTTATGGAGAGTGGCCTGCTGAGATCGGGGAGATCGGTGCCGGCGGTGTGGAGTCCCATGATGACCTGGAATAAAACGAAAGAGAAGAAGAAAATGAAGAAAAGAAGATATTCCAAGCAAGCTATTACTCTATATCCAGTGGACTTTATCACAAATCAGTCTTTAAACAAGACTGAGCAGAAACTTGGTATTACCTGTAGGGACCCCCATACGACTCCAGAGGTATAGTTAAGGCAAATATCACACAGGTGACCTCACAATTTTGAATATTGAAACAATTCACATTCTAATATAAGTATAGCCTTTCGCTAACCAACATTCGCTTTAACATGCAACAATACGCATGTCATCGTAGTGTAGTTCACACCTACTTTAACATAATATTAGCTTTGTACTACTCACAGATCGCATCGTCAGGGTGTGAATGTTCAGCACAGTCACTTTAAATTCTAGCATAATAATACCCTCAAACACATACCAAAGCACACAGCACTACCACAATCCACATGATTACATTATTTAACCAGTCACAGTCTCTAAGTTTTGCTTTATACTGTTCACTAATACAGCTAACTTCACACATGTTATTTCCCCACTCACCTTTTGTAATTTCACAAGTAGTTAATAACAACACCCCAACACTCTATATATACTTACCTCAGTACACGATCTCCATCTCACTGCAGACGCATACCGAGACTCAACTTCTGCTGGACCGCGACAGAGCCGCAACTGGCTCCCGCCCATGGCAATGACGAGGCAGGGGAGGATACTCCCCTTGCCGAGTCAATTGCGCATGCGCGGACCCCGTTGGCGCTGTTTGCGTTCCACATGACATCAGCGGAACTTGACCTCAGAGTATGCGCCAATTAGCAGCTTCCAACGATCCACACTCCTCCCCACCACTCCTTTCCCTCCTCCCCTCCCTGTGCTCTTCGACCCTATTGGGCATAACAACACATAAATAACAGGGCATCATTACCTTACTTCATTCCTCCTGACGAAGCCGTTTGGCGAAACGCGCGTCGAGGCAATCACCGGGTAGAGACTCCCCCACTGGTGACCGGCACAAACCATTCATCCCTGCACCAAAAAGAAGGTAAAAAACATATATTTCTCAGATAGTGATTACATAACAGTGACAAGGATAACAGCAAGGTACAGGTGTTGCTTTATTTTGGCCGGGCAAATAAGGATGCAATAAGTATTTATTACCATTCACCAGCTGGAAGTCCCTCCTGTTTAGTGCATGAAGTTTTTAATTTTCCTACTTTTTTCTATGTTTTTAAAGAAGTGTTTTTCTGTACCCACCTAAACTTTTCTCCACACAATTGATTGCCATTTTTTAAACTAAGTGAAAACCTATGTATTGTATTTTTTAATTTGAAGTTTAATAAAATACATATCTTTTATTACTCTACTGCCATCTGGTGTCATTTAGCTTTAGGTGCAGTCGGAGAGATTAAACCGTGGTATAGAGTTCTCTGTACTAGTGGACATAGATATGTCTATAAGAGGATAATTCCCTATTTTTGAAACACTCTATAGTCTTAAAATTGAATGGATGGGAGCAATATTGCCAAGTTTGCGGTCCCAGTTTAGCTTTAATTGGAGGAGAGCTTACACAGTTAAATGTAATTTTCTAATGAATAAAATTAAATAATGTTTGTTTAAAATCTGTCAGAATTAGTTTTTCTTCAAAACCTCAGCCATCTACATGTGCCAAGACTCAAGAACTTGACTTTGTAGATCGCTTCCCCGGCTTAATTTTTTGTTACAGAGAACTTAGAGTTTCTCCGGTTTGTCATCTTGTAGAAGTGAGAAAGGTATTAATTGGGCTTTGCCAGAGTACTGGCCTCCAGCTTTTGTCTCTTAGTTATGCTGCTCCTTCTGTCAGGCAAATAATGTTTGCCGCCAACTCGATATTGCTTTACAGTGAAGATGGGAGGCTTTAGGACAGTCAAACAGCCACTCCGGACTTGGTGGAGAAGTTCACTGTATCCTCCTTTAGGGCAGAAGCTAACCAGAGTCACATAAGAGCATGTTGTTAGGAATAGAGATGAGCGAGCACTAAAATGCTCGGGTGCTCGTTATTCGAGACAAACTTTTCCAGATGCTCGAGTGCTCATCTCGAATAACGAGCCCCATTGAAGTCAATGGGAGACCCGAGCATTTTTTTGCTAAAACAGAACAGTAAAAGAACAGGGCTTAATTAAATATTCCAGATGTTTCCTGATGTTTTGCTTGTTAGAACACATTGAAATAACACTATTCTTCACTTTGCAGGTGTGTGCGCGTGTCTCCCGCTAAGTTCGGAGATGTTCGGAACATCTGGAATGTGAAGAATATTGTTCTTTCTGTTCTGCACTTATATGGTCCTGTATTCACTGTTTTTAATGTTTTAATTCTATTCTTCCCTTTGCAAATGTGCGCGCATATCTCCGAACCTATCGGAAGCATGAAATGGTGTCAGCACCTGCCTAGCAACTGCGCAACCACCACTAGATAAACGGTTAAGACTGAACTAGATATCACAGGGGACTGAAACTAGATATCTAGAGATCACATGAGACAGAAAAATTAACCAGCCAGGAGTCCAGGATAAACTGGGCACTTATAGGAACTAGCAAGGAAGGAAGCAAGCAATTACAGGTCCAGAGTATTAACTCTTGAAAGACAAAATCTGAGGGGTGTGGCAGACATAAACAAACATTAAGGCACAGTTCACACACATATTAACGCCACCTATAGATAGTGCGGCGTTTTGGCATGAAAGTGACAGTACACCCCCCCCTTTTAAGAGGGGCCACTGGACCCTCACCATTCCCACAGAGATTGGGAGGGGGCAATGGTCCATTATCAATGGTAGCAGGAACATTATCAGAGCACAAGATTTTTTCAGGGGAATTGGTCTGAGCATTATCTCGCATGGCATCATGCACTAAATGAGATAAGTTGAAATCCCCATTCTTGGAGCACTTATTCCCTGAGGAAATATCAGTCTCACAGTTGAGAGGCTTGTGCGGGGTTAATGACACTGCAGACTCTTTGCCCAGAACTTTAACACAATCCAAAGTGTACCTAGGAAACACATATAAGTACAAAGCAGGCATGAAAGGCTTGACAGGATACACGGGGGTCCAAGGCAGGCTTGGCAGGATACACGGGGGTCCAAGGCAGGCTTGGCTCTATTCTTCACTGTGTTCTTTACTGTGTTTTTCACTTAAATGATCCTGTGTTCACTGTGTTCACTGTTTTTATTCTATTCTTCATTGTTCTTCACTGTGTTTTTTTAATTAAATGCTCGATCTCGAGCAGGGGAAATACTCGTCCGAGCAACGAGCCGTTTCGAGTACCTTAATACTCGAACGAGCATCAAGCTCGGACGAGTATACTCGCTCATCTCTAGTTAGGAAGTAAGAGTTCTCCTTATGGAGAGTTTGTCAATGAAGGCCGTCTTATAGGTGTGTGTAGACTTATAGCCATTGATGCTCCACCAGAGAATTCTGGGAAATAAGTAAATACATTTTCCAAGGTGGGAAATTGAAAACAATGCCTCCTTTTACTAGCTTGAAAAGCATTTTCCACCTTGGAAAACATACTACATAGGGAGTAACTGGAGGCGTACTTAGCATACCACTATTATACTGTATATGGCAGCAAATCGAGAATAAAATGCCCTGTACAACCCGGTGTGGGGAATTGCTCTGGTAGTTGACTGGTAGCAGTGCAGGAAGCAGGGACACACGCGGTTTAAAGTCCAACTTAAGTGTTTTATTCACACTTCCAAAACAGAACACAAATCCAGCCTCGGCTTAGGCACATGCAAAAACGTTACAAAAGTAATTCCTGCCCGGCTAGGCGCTGTCTAACACATTTGACGGAGCCTACCTGAGTATTGTTGCTGACCATGTCCATCCCTTTATGACCAGAATGTACCCTGTAACATCTGATGGCTACTTTCAGCAGGATAATGCGCCATGTCATAAAGCTGGAATCATCTCAGACTGGTTTCTTGAACATGACAATGAGTTCACTGTACTCAAATGGCCTCCACAGTCACCAGATCTCAATCCAATAGAGCATCTTTGGGATGTGGTGGAACGGGAGATTCGCATCATGGATGTGCAGCCGACAAATCTGCGGCAACTGTGTGATGCCATCATGTCAATATGGACCAAAATCTCTGAGGAGCTTCCAGCACCTTGTTGAATCTATGCCACAAAGAATTGAGGCAGTTCTGAAGGCAAAAGGGGCTCCAACCCGTTACTAGCATGGTGTACCTAATAAAGTGGCCGGTGAGTGTATATAGGAAGTGCTCCAATCAAGTGTCACAGAACAATGGAGCTTTTTTACTAAGGGTCCGCGCGTGCACTTTCGTCTGACTTTCCGACGTTTTCAGGATTTGCACCCCTGTGACGGGTATTTAACAGTGGTCTGGCAATGTGCTGGCAATGTGTCGCACAAGATCAGATTTTGGAGCAGCTGCACTGGCAACAGAAATTGGGGGACGTGCCGTGGGATTGATTCGGACTGAGGGCGGGATTTAACTTTCAAATTGAAGGTTAGAATTTATTAAAAGGTTAGGAAGTAAGAGTTCTCCTTATGGAGAGTTTGTCAATGAAGGCCGTCTTATAGGTGTGTGTAGACTTATAGCCATTGATGCTCCACCAGAGAATTCTGGGAAATAAGTAAATGCTTTTTCCAAGGTGGGAAATTGAAAACAATGCCTCCTTTTACTAGCTTGAAAAGCATTTTCCACCTTGGAAAACATACTACATAGGGAGTAACTGGAGGCGTACTTAGCATATTATACTGTATATGGCAGCAAATCGAGATTAAAATGCCCTGTACAACCCGGTTTGGGGAATTGCTCTGGTAGTTGACTGGTAGCAGTGCAGGAAGCAGGGACACACGCCGGTTTAAAGTCCAACTTAAGTGTTTTATTCACACTTGCAAAACAGAACACAAATTCAGCCTTGGCTTAGGCACATGCAAAAACGTTACAAAAGTAATTCCTGCCCGGCTAGGCGCTGTCTAACACATTTGACGGACCCTAGCTATCCGGGTACCAGGCTGCCTGGCACCCGCTCTTGGCCAGCAGCAAGACAGGAGGCCCTCAGTTACCTTTGTTGTCAGAATGCAATCTCGCTTTCAGCTCTCCAGGTAGGGCCTCTCCTACTGCTTCTGGCCTGTAGATTAAATCAAGCCCTAACGAGGCCTGTGACCCGCACCTGTGGGCTATACAAAAGCCCAGGACCGAAGCCCGGGTGGAGTAGGAGTCCCACTACCAGCCTACCCCTACTCCATAATAAGCAGGCCCAGTACGGACATTACCAATGTGTCCATGTTAGCTAGGCCAACACAGACAAAACAGACTATTCCTGCTTATCACATGTCTGCATTAACCCTTGGGTTACTGCAGACAAACCCAGGGCTTTTACCATATGCATTTCATCTGCCTGTAAGACAGATAGCGGTTTTCCCAAATGATCGACAAAGTTTTTTTCTTTTATATCCAATGAGATAAAGGTAAATTCCTGACCATGTGCAAAAAACTTCTTCATTCAATGTTCAAATTAATTGAAGGGAGTTCATTAATTAGCTGTGCCAGAATATGCAAAAAGGAAAAAACTGTCTAAAGCACCTTTAGTAATATTGAAAGCTTGTAGTCCATTTTTGTCACTTTTTCCAACGTGTCCAACATAGGGGGTGTGCTTTGATAAACGGGCGGAGGTCTCAGGAAAAGTAGGCCTAGGCAGGCAGGAAATAGCTTGTGTGCCAAAAATAAGAAGGGTGCGCCACATTGGTGCTCATTGACTAAGGGCCCAAATCGCTCATTTTACCAGTTTGCGCCGAATTGCCCCGGGTTTTTGGCGCACGCGATCGGATTGTGTCGCATCGGCGCCGGCATGCATGCAACGGAAATTGGGGGCGTGGAAAAACCGCAGTATTTAAAAAAAAATGTGTCGCTTGACACGCACTTACTTGCACCAGGAATAGGATGGTGAACTCCGGCGGACCTCGGCGTAGCAGCGACACCTAGTGGACAAAAGGAGCACGACCATAGTGAATCGCCGGAAGACCCGAATCCTCGTTGGAGAATGCGCCGCTGGATCGCGTCAGGACCGGGTAAGTAAATGTGCCCCATTATGTTACACAGTATGGACCAGATAGAAGCAATTCTAAAAGAATAACTTGATTATCCCGAAAGGCATAAATAAATTCCGCCATTGTGTTGTTTTTGGGAAATAAATAAAAATATAATCAAGACAATAATATAAAAGAATTTTTTTCACTACAAAAGTTACACCTACTGAGTTATTCATGTACAGTGGACCCTGTAGACTATGGATAAGATTACAAAACCACATTCAATGGAAATATACGTTTATACAAGCGGTCCCCTACTTAAGGACACCCGACTTACAGAGAACCCATAGTTACAGACAGACCCCTCTGAACTCTGGTGAAGCTCTCTGGATGTTACTATAGTCCCAGATTGAAATCATCAGCTGTAAGGCGTCTGTAATGAAGCTTTATTGATAATCCTTGGTCCCATTACAGCGAAAAATGTTTAAACTCAGTCAGTAAACTTGTCAGTACGGCCAAATTATTTTTTGTCTGGATCTACAATTATAAAATATACAGTTTTGACTTTCATACAAATTTAACTTAAGAACAAACCTCTGGACCCTATGTTGTACGTAACTTGGGGACTGCCTGTACCATCTACGGTAGTTTTAATGTATCCAACTGCCTGATCCACTGTTGTTCCTTAGTTCATAATAATGTATGTCTATCACTCCCTCAGATACTTTTCAGTATGTTTAATATGCACTGGTAGGTCGACTCTTCGCTTCCTTACGGAATATCTGTGTCGATAATTATGCTCCTGGAACTTAATCCACGTATCCTGTAAGTTCATCTCTCCTCATTGCTCACGGTTCTCTTAACTCACATATGGTGACCTTTAGGGAGAGGATGAGAGGATGGTCACTATGAAAATCCAATATATTATCTCTATCTGTAGGTTTCTTGTATAATTCTGTTGGAAACCCATCTACTTCCTCTCACCAGCACAAGTGTAATTCCTGTTTGGAGTGAACCACTGTAAAAGTTACCTTTTCATCTATTTTATTAATGGAATCATACATTTGGTCATGTTGTGAACCCAACAAAATCAAGAAACTATGGAGTATGTAACTCCACTGATGGTAGAGATGTGGCCAAGTTTATAGGACATCTGCCATCAAATTCCCTCATGGTAGATGATTACTATTCACCTTTCCGACCAGCCCCCCTTAGTAGTAATCTGATTTCATTGTATACTGGAACAGCCGCATTTAGAAGAAAAAAGTTTTTATAAATATTCAGATGGACCTGAACCTCTGCAGGTCACCTCCGAGATTATCCATCTTTTAATTTATTCTTTGCCCTCTTCTTACCTCCCGCTCACACTCCGAGCAGAAAGCTGGTGACCTCACCGACTCTACACTTGTTTGTCCGGGACAAAGCAATACAAGGGCAATGACTAAATGAAAAGACAGACAAGCTTGGAGGTGCACTGCAGAGCACCTCAGGATCATTCCAATATTTTCAAAACCCTTTTTCTTCTAAATGTGGCCATTCCTGTCTATACTGAAATCAGATTACTGCGAAGGGGGTCGGGACGGGAGGTGAGTAGTAATTATTTGCCATCAGGGAATTTGATGGTAAATGTCCTTTAACTTGATACTTCGCAAATTAGACAATTAGACCATTTTCATCATTTTTTTTCCCCGATTCATTTTAGTAGCTTTGTTGAATGTCATATTGCCACATGTTATCAGATTCAAGTTAAGGATGGCTACATCTATTTATTTGCAGGATGTTCCATCAATTCAATTGGTAGCCTAGACACTGTGACTACTGTACTATCCATATGGCCAGAATAAAGCTTCAGCTTCAGCTGTTTGATGTGGCTACCATCAGTTACATTAGCCTTTCTTTCTAACCCATTAACTAACCCATTACTGCCAGTAACCAGCCATAGAGCCCATGAGAAAAATAAACTGGCTCCAGGCATGGTCCACCATAAAGTCTACTACATCACATGAGTACAATGACCATCCGTGTGAAATATTTATTTACAACCGCCCTCCCTATATACAGAAAAACCTTAATTGTTTACCCTTTATGGCCATATAGTATATAGGCCTAGAGCAGTATGATCTGTGACTTCCATTAATACCAGAGCAACAGAGGAGAAATGCTCTCTGATGAGTGGGAGATATTGATTTCATGTCTATAGAAAGCTATGAAAGGATTTTTTTAAATAAAGAATTAATGAAATCGAGAGAATCACAAACACCACAATATATGTATAGTTAAATAAATATATATATAAATGTATAACAAAAGCCCAGGACCGAAGCCCGGGTGGAGTAGGAGTCCCACTACCAGCCTACCCCTACTCCATAATAAGCAGGCCCAGTACGGACATTACAAATGTGTCTGTGTTAGCTAGGCCAACACAGACAAAACAGACTATTCCTGCTTATCACATGTCTGCATTAACCCTTGGGTTACTGCAGACAAACCCAGGGCTTTTACCACATGCATTTCATCTGCCTGTAGGACAGATAGCGGTTTTCCCAAATAACACCTCTCACTTTCTCACACCGGTTATTATGACCAATATACTTAAAATGTACGGGTGCTCCCAGCTTGCGTCACTTTAATTTCCAATACCCTGGAGGATTGACAAAGTTTTTTTCTTTTATATCCAATGAGATAAAGGTAAATTCCTGACCATGTGCAAAAAACTTCTTCTTCATTCAATGTTCAAATTAATTGAAGGGAATTCATTAATTAGCTGTGCCAGAATATGCAAAAAGGAAAAAACTGTCTAAAGCACCTTTAGTAACATTGAAAGCTTGTAGTCCATTTTTGTCACTTTTTCCAACGTGTCCAACATAGGGGGTGTGCTCTGATAAAGGGGCGGAGGTCTCAGGAAAAGTAGGCCTAGGCAGGCAGGAAATAGCTTGTGTGCCAAAAATAAGAAGGGTGCGCCACATTGGTGCTCATTGACTAAGGGCCCAAATCGCTCATTTTACCAGTTTGCGCCGAATTGCCCCGGGTTTTTGGCGCACGCGATCGGATTGTGTTGCATCGGTGCCGGCATGCATGCAACGGAAATCGGGGGCGTGGCCATCGGAAAATCCGACGGATTTGGAAAAACCGCAGTATTTTTAAAAAAAATGTGTCGCTTGATACGCACTTACTTGCACCAGGAATAGGATGGTGAACTCCGGCGGACCTCGGCGTAGCAGCGACACCTAGTGGACAAAAGGAGCACGACCATAGTGAATCGCCGGAAGACCCGAATCCTCGTCGGAGAATGCGCCGCTGGATCGCGTCAGGACCGGGTAAGTAAATGTGCCCCATTATGTTACACAGTATGGACCAGACAGAAGCAATTCTAAATGAATAACTTGATTATCCTGAAAGACATGAATGAATTCCCCCTTTGTGTTGTTTCTGTGAAATAAATAAAAACATAATCAAGAAAATAATATAAAAGACTTTTTTCACTACAAAAGTTACACCTACTGAGTTATTAATGTCCAGAGGACCCTGTAGACTATGGATAACATTACAGAACACATTCAATGGAAACCTATGTTTATACCATCTTTGGTAGTTAATGTATCCAACTGCCTGATCCACTGTTGTTCCTTAGTTCATAATAATTTATGTCTATCACCCCCTATTCTCAATGGGGGACCCTGCCAACAATCGTAAACCTCAGATACTTTTCAGTATGTTTAATTTGCAGTGATAGGTCCACTCTACACTTCCTTACGGAATATCTGTGTCGATAATTATGCTCCTGGAGCTTAATCCACGTATCGTGTAAGGATGAGTCCATCTCTCCTCATTGCTCACGGTTCTCTTAACTCACATATGGTAACCTTTAGGGAGAGGATGAGAGGATGGTCACTATGAAAATCCAATATATTATCTCTATCTGTAGGTTCCTTGTATAATTCTGTTGGAAAACCATCTACTTCCTCTCACCAGCACATCAAGAAACTGTAATTCCTGTTTGGAGTGAACCACTGTAAAAGTTACCTTTTCATCTATTTTATTAATGGAATCATACATTTGTTTATTTTGTGAACCTAACAAAATCAAGAAATTATCATCTACAGTATGTACCTCCATTGATGGCAGTGATGTGGCCAAGTTTATAGGACATCTGCCATCAAATTCCCTCACGGTAGATGATTACTATTCACCTTTCCGACCAGCCCCCGTTAGTAGTAATCTGATTTCATTGTATACTGGAACAGCCGCATTTAGAAGAAAAATGTTTTTTATAAATATTCAAATGAACCTGAACCTCTGCAGGTTACCTCAGAGATTATCCATCTTTTAATTTATTCTTTGCCCTCTTCTTACCTCCCGCTCACACTTCGAGCAGAAAGCTGGTGACCTCACGACTCTACACTAGTTTGTCCAGGACAAAGCAATACGAGGGCAATGACTAAATGAAAAGACGGACAAGCTTGGAGGTGCACTGCAGAGCACTTCAGGCTCATTCCAATATTTTCAAAACCCTTTTTCTTCTAAATGTGGCCATTCCTGTCTATACTGAAATCAGATTACTGCAAAGGGGGTCGGGATGGGAAGTGAGTAGTAATTATTTGCCATCAGGGAATTTGATGGTAAATGTCCTTTAACTTGACACTTCGCAAATTAAACAATTAGTCAGCCATTTTCATCATTTTTTTCCCCGATTCATTTTAGTAGCTTTGTTGAATGTCATATTGCCACATGTTATCAGATTCAAGTTAAGGATGGCTACATCTATTTATTTCCGGGATGTTCCATCAATTCAATTGGTAGCCTAGACACTGTGACTACTGTACTATCCATATTGCCAGAATAAAGCCTCAGCCTCAGCTGTTTGATGTGGCTACCATCAGTTACATTAGCCTTTCTTTCTAACCCATTAACTAACCCATTACTGCCAATAACCAGCCATAGAGCCCATGAGAAAAATAAACTGGCTCCAGGCATGGTCCACCATAAAGTCTACTGCATCACATGAGTACAATGACCATCCGTGTGAAATATTTATTTACAACCTCCCTCCCTATATACAGAAAAACCGTAATACGTAATTGTTTACCCTTTATGGCCATATAGTATATAGGCCTAGAGCAGTATGATCTGTGACTTCCATTAATACCAGAGCAACAGAGGAGAAATGCTCTCTGATGAGTGGGAGATATTGATTTCATGTCTATAGAAAGCTATGAAAGGATTTTTTTAAATAAAGAATTAATGAAATCGAGAGAATCACAAACACCACAATATATGTATAGTTAAATAAATATATATATATATATATATATAGTATAGTATTATATAGATATATAGATATACTGGTGGAACTCTATGACCAGTTATATATATTCTTATGGAACTTATGAGAATATATAATAGTAGATAAAGTATATAGATACTAGATATATATCTATTATAATATATTATATCTATCTATATACATATGGGGACTTCAATTTAAATAGTCATTGATGTAATTTATACAATATATATATTATATTGACACACACACATCACACCAGCGGGGGGAATTGTAAGACTGGTGTTTTAAATGCCAGTTTAAATACATTTTCTTAGAGCAGATCAATACCCGGAGTAGGAGAGAAAGCCGTATTGGTGAGCACTTGTCAGTTGATCTTGGGTCTTTCTTGTTTCAGGTGCCGCTCTGCTTTATGTCCTGATGCTGGCTCCTACAACCATCAGAACACAGAACTCTAATATTAGTAATCTTTTCTGAGATTTCCACTATTAGTAGTCTGATCCCTATTATGGGGTCTTTAGTATTACTGTGTGCTTTGTAAAGTCTCCATTATTATTGTCTGTTTTCTGGGTCTCCAGAACTTGTCTACTCTGGGGTCTCCAGTATTAATTTTGTCTGCTCTGGGGTCTCCAGTATTATTAGTCTGCATCGTGGTCTCCAGCATTTACCTTCTTTGAGGTATTTCAATTATTATTGTCTGTGAGCTTCTATTGTACTTGTTTGCTTTGGTTCTCCACTGTTACATACCCTGTCTTCATTACTATAATGCTCTGGGGTCTCCATTGTTATTGTCTACTCTAGAGTCTCGATTATTTGTCTGCTCTGGGGGTTTCCATCGTTAGTATTTCTCTTCCCTGGGTCTCTGTTATTAAATGTCTGGTTTGGGGACTGTATTTTCTTTTATTGCTTTTTCTGTTGTCTTTATTAGTCAAGGTCAGAATACAGTATTCGGTCTCTGGTGTGGTATTATGTACTGTGCAGTTCCTGGAATGCATCTAGGGTGCTGATTACTAGGTGGACCTTTGTAGATGAGCATTATGACAATGATCCCTCCATGTTTTTTTGGCCCATTGGGCATATTCATGGGTTAGACCATTTTTATAAAGTTTGAATAAACCAAATAGAAAATAGCAACATGTATCACATGATAGTTAACAAACTATAACCAAGGAGTTTCCTCTGAAATGCACATCGGGCAACGTGCTCATTTTGGGTGTTCCTTCCCCCTCTACCCGCAGGTATACTTTTGTTTTTTATAAGGTTATTGTATATGTTGTTATCCTTGCTGTGGAAACAATAATGTGGTCCCATTGTGATGTATGGAGGGACCACTCTTATTAGTAAATATTTTATCCTGTGGATTGTATGTTACCACATTCTATTTGCCATCTATTTATATTATATGTTATTGAAGGGAACCCTAACTAATCACTCCATTATAGGTTGTATCCCATAGTGATTTTTTTTATCCGCTCTTGCAATAATTGTGGCACTTTATTTTCATTTTTAATGTATTTCAATAAAATTGATTCATTTTTACTCTATTTTGGTGTATCAATGTGTTTCCGCATGAATTTACCTCTTTTTTGGATATTCATTTTTATTTAGTTTGTTAAGACATATATGTGCCAGGTTAGATGATAATTTTTACTTTTAATATTCTTCTCAATGGTTAAGTAGCCATTGTATTTGATTTTATAGGACATCTACCATCACATTTAGGGATTGTAGACTGTCACCAAATGCAAGCTCTTTACCTTAGGGTTGAAGGGGGAGTACTCGTGCCATGTCCCAGCACATCTGCTACCCTGAACTCCCCCTGTACTCCCCCTCATTGATATTCCCCCATGAAGGCCGGTCGCAAGTGCTGCCGTCACCCACTCATCTCGCTCATGCGTGTGAGCTGACTACCTATCGCAGCCGGCCAGAGAGAAATGGGGCTGCGCATCTGGAGACACATATGCAACTTTGCCTGGCCAAGAGGAGGAGATTAGCAGACAGCTGGGTGCGGGTATATCAATGAGGGGTTGTGTATAATTTATCTTCCGACAGAGCCAGGAGGAGCTCGGCTAGCAAAGGGGTGAGCACCTCTGGCACATTTGCATAAACTTACAAAGTCTTTATTTCGGTGTAGCAGACATACCAGAACGTGACAGGAGGACTCCCCCTTCACCCCTAAGGTAAGGAACATGCATTTGGGACAGTTTGGTGGTAGATGTTCTTTAAAAGATAAAAAAAACTTTGACTTTTGAGAGGGGCACAAATGCATGTTAGACACTGTCCATGGGGAAGCCCAAAACAGGAATTGGAAGAAGTAAAGCATTTGGTGTGTCTTAGCGAAAAATCCCCTATGCTAATGACCTACTAGCTTTCATTCCGAGTACTGTCTGATCTATAGAACATAAGTATCATTACTATGAATTATCATTACTCTTTGTATGGAGCTCATTGGATTTTTTGCATTAATACAATTACAATACAATGCAATCAATACAGGGCATGCAGTATGATCTGTGGAAGGTAATCTCAGCCATATTTCACAATTACTAATGCCATACTGGACAAAGAGAGTGACATTTCTAAACAAGTGCATCCATTACAGCAATAACAGGGATTATTAGTTCTATTTGCAAGCTAGAGCCATTATGTATAAATTTTAATTTAGGATCTACCTCCCCTATTCCCACATGTACAGTTACAGAAAAGAGAACTCTGCTTTATCTCTTCTTTCACCTAAGAAGCATTTGTGTTTCATGATGTTATAACATTGTTCACAGTGCATTTTGTCAGTACGTGGGGTGAGGGGGGAGGGGGTGGGCATAGAATGCCGTGTTAAGCAACCCCCCCCCCCTCCCCGGATGTCTCGCTGTAAATTCTCTGAATGAATGCCCTAAATGATGGCCTGTGCATGGGCAACATACCTAAACTGAATAAAATTAAAGGGGTTGTCCACTTTTCAATAAATCTACTTCATTAGACAGGTCTCTTCATGTATATGTACCTGTGTCTTTGCCTCCCATGAGGGCTTCAGTCTTTCCCTGTTATCCACATGCTGCACTCTGGAGGGGGAGCAGCAGAATGAGTCATAATCTCCTATTTATCAGTGCAGAAACATGTCAGCAAAGAGCCCATTGATGCACCGAGAGTCTGCACACAGCACTAAAGGAAGCATTAGGGAGGATGAATCAATTGGTGAACATTCAGGGAATATTATAAAGGCAAGTAAGGTACATGGGCATTTATGTAAACTAGTGTAAACTCTTCCACAGGAGAGAGAGAAGGGGACACAGAATACTAACAGTAGCAACAAAGCTGGCCAAAACCAAAAGAGACAATCACACGGTTATTAACTAAAGATATGAAACCATAATGTAGCAACAGTAAAAAGTCAGAATCAGATTACTAGCAATAGTCTGGCAGACCAAAATCCAGTGGGTGGAGACAACCATAGTATATAAAGGAACAAATTACCTGTCATGAATCCCAGTCTCAAGAAGGTTTTATATATGTTTAATGAACCGATTGAAAAGCAACTCAGCACAGCCACTCCAAGCTTTAGTCTTGTCTACCTCTCAGTCATTTATGTATGAGAAAGTGTTTACTTTAATTGTTACACTTGTGGGGAATCATATTGCAGGAAGAAGGGACACACACAGGATATAGTCATAATCAAGCGTTTTATTCACACTCTTCAGTCCAATCACATAAATTCAGCCTCAGCATAGGCTTAAGCAAAAACGAATCCTTCTCTTCTGAGTACTGTCTAATACAATAGCAGGTCCCTCTCTTTACATGCACCTGGCTGCCAGGCACCCGCTCTTGGCCAGTAAGATATATGGAGGCGCTCAGCTCAGGTGCTTTGCTGTATGAACACAGTCCAACATTCAAATCCCCACTAGGTGCATCACCTACAGATTCTAGCCTGGAGTCTATATCAGGCTTTAACGAGTCCTGTGACCTGCACCTGTTAGCTATACAAAAACCCAGGACCAAAGCCCATATGGAGTAGG
>WNYA01001770.1:0-22672 GCA_019512145.1 Engystomops pustulosus | reverse complement strand
CAGAAAGTACATTGGAAAATTGTATAACTTTTCATTAAACAAATCATATAAATTATTTGCTGAAAATGGACAACCCATTTAAATGCTGCTGGGGAAGCCAGTGGCCACATTTACAATGATGCGGCATGTGTGTACCGGCACTTACATGACATTGAAGCTGTGCCCCTCCATTTTGGGGAGGATGGATGCTCTTTGATGACATGGGGAACACCAATCCTCCCCAAAATAACATTGTGACTTTGACGGCGGCAGCATTTATACAGTTGACATTTGTGACCATAGCCAGCAATAATTGCAGGTATTACTAGAGGTGTGTGGTTCAGGTCCAGGTTCAGAACTTGGACCTGAACAGTTTTCAAGTTTGGGTCTGGACAACACTACGTATTACTAAACTGCACATAAAATAAAAACATACAAAATTGAGTATGAAAGAAAAGATTGCCCATACCACTCACAGCGTGACCTGAATTGAAGATATTGATTGCTGAATGTACTCTTTCGGTCTTATGTCATGGTAAAAAGGATATTTTTGGGATTGTTGATGATAAAGCTGAATTTCAGTAAAATCCTCCACTTTGCCACCAATAGACAGCTATCCAACTCCATTCCCATAGTTTTCCCATCCCATACAAACTGTCTTATAAAAACATGGGTTTTTTCAAGGGGGACAATGAAATGTGTCCTTTATGGAAATAAGGAGTCATTCCTGTTTCTTTGTGTTTTAATTTCAATGGAATATTCGTGGAACTTCAAAAAGGAGGAAGACCCGTGTTTTAAACATCTGCCATTGTGTTCTTCACACATAGTGTTTTCACATACTTATTGTGAAGAACACCATCGGCACTAATGTCTTCTGATAAGTTAGCAGATGTACGAAACATCTGCAATTTGGTCTTCACTGTGTTCACTGTGTTCTTAACTAGTTAAGAACACAGTGAACACAGTGAAGACCAAATTGCAGATGTTTCGTACATCTGCTAACTTATCAGAAGACATTAGTGCCGATGGTGTTCTTCACAATAAGTATGTGAAAACACTATGTGTGAAGAACACAATGGCAGATGTTTAAAACACGGGTCTTCCTCCTTTTTGAAGTTCCACGAATATTCCATTGAAATTAAAACACAAAGAAACAGGAATGACTCCTTATTTCCATAAAGGACACATTTCATTGTCCCCCTTGAAAAAACCCATGTTTTTATAAGACAGTTTGTATGGGAAGTTAAGAACACAGTGAACACAGTGAAGACCAAATTGCAGATGTTTCCGTACATCTGCTAACTTATCAGAAGACATTAGTGCCGATGGTGTTCTTCACAATACAGTATGTGAAGAACATATGTGTGAAGAACACAATGGCAGATGTTTAATAACACGGGTCATATCTTCTTTTTTGAAGTTCTCAACCGAATATTCCCATTGAATTAAAACAAACAAAGAAACAGAATGACTCCTTATTGCCAATAAAGTGACACATTTCCTTGGTCCCCCTGAGAAAACCCATTGTTTTATAAGACAGTTGTATGGGAAAAGGATCTAAGAAGATTCTGATATTCCAGTTACACCCTACCAGTTGGTATGGCATGTCGTTCAGTGCAGTGGGCTTGTCCTCTTCCACCACTCTAAGATTTGGGTGGTGGTATATGCATGTAGCTCACCAACCATTTAGCCTCTTTGTTCTAGAATCAAGTTGTCCAACCTTCCCATTCCCTTTGTTTTCATCCATTGGTTGCTTGTCTAGCATTGCTTCTTGTGAGCCACAGTTGATGGTGATAGAAACTTAAAAAGGGGTGGAGATGCTCTAACGGCATACTTGACCGTTGATCCACTGTTTTCCATTCTTTATGGTTTTGTCCTCTAGAGTGCCTTATGATAAGGATTTCTACAGTTTAAAAGTTTATATAAGTTTATGTAAGACTGTAACCGACCACCACTCTAAAAAGAAGAAAAGAACCTTGTGCTGGGTTATTAAAAGTGGTCACAGAGGGAGTGTCACCCTGAATCTTTTAGGTTACCCCCCTGGCAGTCTACCTCTGCTCTAAAGGATAAAGAAACATGACCTGGAAGCAAACAGCTTATGTGTAGTCACTTAGTTTCTGATTATCATGCATAGGAGCAGTGTATGACTAATCCCTGACTCATGGTCTTCATGCAAATGACTCTTCTAATCAACCAATTCATGTATCTTTCAGCCTCGCATCCAGTGAAGTGATAATCCCAGGTTTGCCTGTCTGTTCTGAATCTGTCTTTGTAGTGCAGCTTGTAGACTCGTTCACTGAAGGTTTTGATCTTTTTATTATTTTTTTTCTGAGTTTTACTGTCTGGCATGTAGTGGAAGGAAGTATAAATGATGCATATAAATACTTGCAGGTATACTAGGGTTTGTAGTTAGGTCCGGGTTTCAGAACTTGGATCTGAACAGTTTTCAACTTGGGGGTCTGGGACATCACTACCGTATTACTAAACTGCCACATAAAATAAAAACATTACAACATTGAGTATTGAAAGAAACAGATTTGCCTGTACTCCACAGCGTGACCCTGATTTAAGATTGCGTGTGCTGGAATGTACTCTTTCGGTCTTTTATGTCATGGTAAAAAAAGGATATTTTGGGGATTGTTGATGATAAGCTGAATTTCAGTAAAATCTCCACTTTGCCCACCAAAATAGAAAGCTACCAAACTCCTTCCCATTAGTTTTTCCCATAACTGTCTTATAAAACAATGGGTTTTCCAGGGGACCAAGGAAATGTGTCATTTTATTGAGCCAATAAGGAGGTCATTCTGTTTCTTTGTTTTTTTAATGTCAATGGGAATATCGGTTGAGAACTTCAAAAAAGAAATATGACCCGTGTTAAAACATCTGCCATTGTGTTTTCACACATATTGTTCTTCACATACTGATTGTGAAGAACACCATCGGCACTAATGTCTTCTGATAAGTTAGCAGATGTACGGAAACATCTGCCAATTTGTGCGTAACTGGTTCCTGGTTCATTAACTTAAATATCCATGTAATATCCTTAATTGAATCCTTGGATTCAATGTGTTCACAAAGCATTCAGCTAGGACGGACGACGAGTATGCTTGATCATCTTAGTAAGAACAAAAAAGTAAGTAATAGCAACCTTTTATCTTTAGTTTCTAAGTGTACACTCTTCAGGTTTAAGTTTTGATTCCAAGACATGTGTCTTGCATCCACAATTTCAACTGATGTTCTTCAGTCATTTTTTTCACAGTTTTATAATTATTTCCCACATTTTGTCGATGTTAAGATTGTAGAACACATTATTGATCAATTATACAAAGGATCTCAGAAGCCGTCTGATATTCCAGGAACACCTTCCAGTTGGTATGGCATGTCGGTCAGGTCAGTGGGGTTGAGCTATTCCACCACTCTAAAGATTTGGGTGGTGGTATATGCATTGTAGCTCACCAACCATTTTTAGCCTCTTTGGTCTAGAATCAAGTGTGTCCAACCTTCCCATTCCCTTGTTTCAATCCCATGGTTGAGTGCTAGCATTGCTTCACGTGAGCCACAGATGATGGTGATAGATAGAAAAGAAAATGAAAAAGGGGTGGAATGCTCTAACGTCATACTTGCCCATTGATCACCGGTCCATCTTACTGGTTTGTCCTATAGATGCCATTATGATAAGGTATTTTCTAACAGTTTAAAAGTTTATAGAAGTTTATGTAAGACTGCGGACCACCACTCGAAAAAGAAGAAAAGAACATTGTGCTGGGTTATTAAAAGTGGGTACAGAGGAGTGTAACCCTGATCTTTTAGGTTACCCCCCCCGGGCAGTATTCTCTGCTTCTGAAGGGATAAAACAAACATGACCTGGAAGCAAACAGCTTATGTGTAGTCACGTAGTTTTCTGATTATAATGCATAGGAGCAGTGTATGACTAATCCTGACACTCATGGTCGGTCCATGCAAATGACTCTTCTAATCAACCAATTCATTGTATGCTTCAGCCTTGCACCAGTGAAGTGCTAATACCAGGTTGCCTGTATGCTCTTGAAATCTTGTCTTGTAGTGCAGATTGTAGACTCGGTTTTCACTGAAGGTTTTGATCTTTTATTATTTTCTTTCTGATTTTTACTGTCTGGCATGTAGTGGAAGGAAGTATAAATGATGCATATAAAATTATTTGCTAGTTAAGGTAAAGGAAAATATGGGGGTCCGTTATTGTCAGAGGAATTTATAGTCATCGCCATAAATTGATCCAAATTTGTCAAATGTATAATAAATCTGATGCATGGTCATGTCTAACAATTCTGAGATATGTAAAGTTATGATTCCAGTCACATTTTTCTTATGAATTGCAAAATTTATTGGAAATTTAAAGCAAACACAATGGGGAGATCTTGGGGCACATTTACTTACCGGTCCAAAGTCGCGGATCCAGCGGCGGGTCTCAGACGGCTGTGATTGGGATTCTGCCGGGATTAACTAAGGTCCGTGCGCAGTATTCACCAGGTGGTCGCTGCTGTGAACGAGGTCGCCTGGAGTTTTCATCTGATTTTTTCTGTGATGGGGAATGCTTGATCTTGCGGACACCAACTGGCTTTTTAAAATTCCATGGTTTTGCCGTTAATAATTGTCGGGTTGTCAGGTGGCACGAGAATCAAAGAGAAGAGGGCAAGAAGGCAAAAACAAGGTAGGCGGGGAAAAATAGTACCGCGTGTGAAGTGATTATTTGGGTTGGGATTTCTTAAAGGGAGGAAGGAAAAAAGAACCGGTTAGATTTTCTCTTGCCCTTGGTGACCACAGGCATGAAATGTTTCATAATTTTTTTGCCCCTGGACCCAACCCCTGATACTAGTCTGACTTTAGGGCGACATTCATCTGCCTTAGGGCTTCACGAGCTTGTCTCTGTCCCTGGCTTCTTCTCTCTGGCTCCCTTCCCCCCCACCATGAGGAGCTCCACAACTGATACCAGACACAATACACGTAGCTGCAGCAGCAGTCCTGAGGAACACTACAAGGCTACAGAGAAATAATTTCTCTTTATCACGGGATGGAAATCACAGCAACTAGTGTGTTTTGTAATAGCAGAGATGGTAGGAGAGCTGGGTCTGGTGCAATAGTCATCTCCTGGATCTCATATCTCTCACTGTCTCTCTCTCTTTCTATGACACTGATCATCCAACACCTTTTGTGCAGCACTCAGCAACTAGTAGGGATCACATAAGGGGAAAATTTACTTACCCGTCCCCATCGCGATCCAGCGGCGCGTTCTCTCTCTTTCTGATTCTCGGGTCCGGCCAGGCATTTAAGAAGAAGAATATTCCTCCTCCGCCGTACACCCGTGGTCGCTGCTGCCGCTGAAAGTCCTCTCATCGCGCCGGAATGCACCACCCGTTACCATTTTAAAGTTATCTCTCCCCAATCTACACTTTTTTTTTGTTTTTTTAAATTCTGGTTTTTTTCTCGAATACTTCGTTTTTCGTTCGGGGGGGGGGTGCGCCACAGCTCCCCCGAAACCCCCATGTGCCGTCCCTTGGTTTCCTTCCGTTTCTCTCGCATGGTCCTGCTCCGCTTTCTGCTTCCACCCTCTGATCGCGTGCGCCACAATCCGCGGGCAATTCAGTTACAATCGGCGCAAAATCGGAAATATTCTTGTAAAAAACGTCGGGGAAAACGCGAATCGGCCCTTAGGTAAATGACCCCCAATGTTGTCTGCTTAGAGTGTCGCGCCCCCCACCCACCCTTTGAAATTTTTGCACTTACCATCACTGAGTTGATAGAGTGAAACCAGCAATAAAACAGAGTAAAATGTGAAGATTGGTAGTTAAAATTAATCTTATTAGTTATGATCACTAGTGGGGTTGAGATTTGGGTTTCTTTCATGGGAAAAACTTTAATGGGTCAAAATAAAGAACATTTTGATCTTTCCATTGGCTGATGAACCAAAAGTGAAATTTTTAAGGCCTCTCTGAATAACTTTCTGTACCCACTGTGTAGAGGGAACATTTATCAAGTCTTCTACACCATTTTCTGGCATAGAAACACCAAAATAATCACAAGAAAATTGTGATTATTATTGCTCTCTTCCACCTTCAAGTCATGAATATAAATAATATCTTTATATTTTATAACTTTACGGCAATTGGGCAAAGCGGAGTGTGGGGGTGGCACGAGGGCTTCCTGGAGGCATTTCCTTGGCACGTTTTAAGCGTTTTGTCAAAATAGAATGCAAACAAAAAGGTCACCACTGTTTTCTGCCATTCTTCTCTGTATTGTTCTTCTATTTGGATATGTTGTGATGTGGCTGGTTGTTTTTATTCAGTTTCATGTGTGCCTTTCGAATGGCCTGAGAAGATTCCTGTTTAACTACCTTGACTGCTATCCCAAAAAATAAGGAATTTACAAATCAAGTGTGAGATTTCACATCCGGCTGCGGCACACTCTTTGAATGCATTAATCCTGCATCAGTAGTTTTACTACAGTAGGGACTGGTGTAGATGAAAGTGATAGTTATGTCAGATGAGTAGTGTTTGGTGCCTAGGATGTTCACTTACATGAATAATAGTGACGATTCTCCATTATTTTATCAGTCCAACATAAACACTTATGCTTTCAATCGCCTTTCCTTTCATATACATATAAAGTCCTCGTGTGATGCAAACCTCATGATGTGGTAAGTTGCCTGATGTGAATTCTGTGATAGTAGATATTGCCAGTAGGGGTTAATTTATATTACATGTTCACTGTGGTAGACAACACTCCTATCGGGTGTAAAGTACTCCCGGTAGGTACCAACCCCAGGTTAGGCAGAATAACAATAACCAGCACTCCCTCCAAGATGTGTAGAAAATATTTTCAATTTATGTATGGAACCTAATTGTAATTAGAGATGAGCGACAAACTAAATGCTCGTTGCGCTCGGTATTCGAGACGCAACTTTTCGCTCTATGCTGAGTGCTCGTCGCGAATACGAGCCCCATTGACGTCATGGAGACCTTGGAGCATGTTTCAAAGGGACCACCTGGTTCAGGGAATAAATGTTTAGATGTATTGAAAAATAATGTCTTCTGATAAGTTAGTCAGCTGTTCAACATCTGCATCTATTCTTCACTGTTCCGCCCCCGCGCTTATGATTACTCCCGCCAAGTTAGCAGATGTAAGAACAGTGAAGAAATAGATAAAACAGTGACACCAGATCATTTAATGAAAAAAACACCGTGAAGAATATATTGCAGATGTGCAGACACATCTGCTGATTTTCGGGAGATACGCTGTCCCCGGGAATCCGCTTGCTCTTCTTCCCTGATGTCTCCCCCGAGGTCTCCGTGCGCTGCCCGATGGTCTCCGTGGCCCCATGTCACCGTGCCCCCGATGTCACCGTGCCCCCAGATGTCACCGTTCCCGCGATTTCCCGTGCCACCCGATGTCTCCGGGCCCCTATGCTCTGTGCCCCTATTGTCTCGGTGCCCGAGTCTCTGTGCCCCGATGTTCTCCGGCCCCTAGTCTCCGTGCCCGCGATGTCCTCACCGCTCCGTTCCCCCGTGATGGTCTCCGTGCCACGATGTCTCCCTCCGTCCCCGATGTCTCCGTGCCCCTATGTCCTCTCGCTCCGTGCCCCTATGTCTCCGTGCCCGATTCTCCGTTGCCCGAGTCTTTCCGTGCCCCGATGTCTCCCGTGCGCCCGATGTCTTCCGTACCCCCGATGTCTCCTTCTCTCCGTGGCCCCCGCCCGAGGCTCTCCGTGCCCCCTATTGTTCCCGTGCCCACCCGATGTCTCCGTGCCCCTATGTCTCCGGGCCCCTATGGTCTCCCTTCCGTGCCCCGATGTCCCCACTCCGTGCCCCGATGTCTCTCCCCGTCCCCCGATGTTCTCCGCTTGTCCTCTGCCTGATGTCCTCCTTTCTTGGGCCGCCCGAATTTCACCCATCTCGTGCCCCCCCGCGATTCCGTGCCCTCGATGTTCTTCCCTCCGTGCCCCAATGTCTCCGCGTTCCCCGATTTCTCTCCTTTCCCCTATTTCTCACGTGCCCCTATGTTCCATGCCCCGATATCGTCCGTTCCCCCCGTGGTCTATTCCGTGCCCCCCGATGTCTTCCTTGCCCCCTATCTCTAATCTCCGTGGCACCACCCTATTGGTCTCCGTTCCCCTATGTGTCCTCCTCCGTGCCTACTTTCCGTGTCCGCTGACCAGGCCCATATGTTCGTCCATTCTCCACTTCCGCCTATGGTCTCTTGTGCTTCTTCCCCTTTGTCCGTGGTGTGCTTGCTTCCCCTGATTTCTCGTTTCCTTCTACCCCATATGTTGTTGCTTCCATGTTGTTGTCTGGTGTCCGCCACTCTATATTGTTCTTCTTCCAATTGCTATTTTGTTCGCAACCTTGTTCCGGCTTCTCTTCCGACAAGAAGTAGCAGATGGCCGAACCATCTTAATCTATTCGTCATCCTAATGTTCTTTTAACTTACTGACTGTTGTTTTTCACTTAATGATCCTGTTTTCCTGTGTTCAACTGTTTTTTATTCTATTCTTTCATTGTTCTTCCAGTGTAGCAACTTTTTTTTTTTTATCTAAATGCTCGATCTCCGGCAGTGGAAAGACTCTCCTAGCAACTAGCCGTTTCGATTGTAACCTTAATACTGCGACGAGCAATCAAGCGCGGACGAGTATACTCGCTCATCATCTCAATGGTACTCCAAAATTGATTTGACATTTTGTCCTCATCGATACAGACCTTCATCAGAGACTGATTACTGGGGTTTAAGTATATAAGATCGTGGCCGAAGCCCTTGGCTGAGTTATCAAGCATCTTTGGGGTTGAGCACATCTAATCGCTAGTGAAAACGCTTGTCCGGAGAGGGGGCATTCCCTTACGCTTCCCCCCCCCCAAAACATACAAGGGACACAGCTCACCGCTACAGCCCTCAGGTCTCTCTCGTGTATGTTCTGCCGTTATCCACTGCGGGTCAACAAACCCTAACCTATAGGAAGACTTGCGATAATCCTTCAGAGAGAGAGGAACTAAGAAGGTAATACAAACAACAACCGAGAAACCATGACAGTTAAAATATTGCGTCTACCTTTGATGTATGTCCACAAAGGGCACTGGGATTAATTTGTAAATACTTGAAAACTTTCATAGCGAAGAAATTTATTATCTCATGATCTCATCACTCAATTTTTTCTTGCATGGCGTTTTGCTTCTCAGTGGCATGATGTGTTTATACCATTGGAAGCGTTGTAAGACATGAAGTCTCCATATGGGTGGTTCTAGTTTTTGGAATCACAATTACTTGCAGCAGTGACTGTCACACAGATATGGATCCAAGAAAACTTCCATTATTCCCTTATGTCCACTTAAAATTACACTTTGGTTCTAATTGGGCCCAAACATTAAACAAGGTCTTTCAACTTTAGAATTCATACGAATTCTAATCAGAGGGTTAAAAATCATATACGGTCAGGTCACATCATATACGTTTCACTAGTATCTTATCAATGTCTGCAAATCTTGAAACTGGAGCTCCTCATTTATTTGGGGCCGCTGTCCAGAGTGCTGGACAAAGTCATTTGAAAAGCTCTTTGCTTGCACAAAATCTTTTGTAAATATTCGTTAGATTTAAGAGTATACCATGTAGGGAAACGACAGCGAGGAAAGGTTAAGTGAAGCAGTGTACACATCAGTTATTGGAGATGCTGATTTGGTAGCTTGACAAAAAGGCCGTGTTTGGACAGATTTTTTTTTGCATTGGACACACTCTTGGTGCGCACAGCAAATTAATTATACTCGAATTGTTCCAATAAAAATTGTAGGTCACTCATGCCTAAGCAATTTAATAAAATAACCGCGACTAGACTAGTACTTCTCCAATAGTTACACAAACAGATACATTTTAGTAATCATTTTGACTGAGGTTAGTAAGATTTAGTTTTGTTGAAAACTGCAACACGCTTCATTATTATTTCACGACATTTTATCTCATAGTGTATAAAAGCCAGATTTATGACGATATTATTCGAGAAAGGAGGAGCTCGACTTTCTCACCTCTGTAACGAGCTATTATCTTACAAAATTGTTCATCCACCTTCTTACATGTAATTCCTCAACCCATATCAGGCTTTTGAATAGTTTTAGGCTTGTGTATGTGTGATATTCCTTTATACCCTGTATCCATCAAGTCTAACGTATTCGATCAAAACATTCAAAACCCAGAAATCTTGTAACCAAGTATATATATAGGGGGGGTCATTTACTAAGGGCCAAATCGCTTTTTTGTCGGCGGTTTCAGCCTATCAATCACCCGATTATGCGCACTTACCAACCTGAATTGCCCTGGATTTTGGGACGCACACATTGGATTGGTCGAAAACCGCAGGTATTCGGAAAAACACTGCGGAATTTAAAAAAAGATAAAGTGTCATGCCCATCGCGCTTTACCTGTACCATATAGGATACGTGAACTCCGGCGAACTTTCAGCGGACTTCAGCGCAGCAGTAACACCTGGTGAAGACCCGTAGCCCGAGCCTCCTCTGGGGAACACGCCGCTGGAATCGCGACAGGACCAGGTAAGTAAATGGTGCCACCTATATCTTTGAAGAAATGTTCCTACCCTTCGAGAAGATGCAACAGAGCATTGGCCATCACAAGTCTTGGCAGACAAAGTCCCCATAGTCTTTATTGTTTCTTACATCGGCAAAACATGCCGTGTATGATTATGGTGAGACTTTCCTTCCTCCTAGAATTCTCAAATGAAAATGAATCAACATTTTTTAACCTACCATACAAACATTCAAGGCCAAAGGGATAAGTCCATCAGTCACCTTGGGATCTCTGCTACAAAAGTTGAACAATAAAAGAAACCCCTCTAGGCTGTCCGTGGCTTGGAAAAAAGGACAAAGCAAACCCAGAAGCACATTTCTCCCTCGGGAGTGAGTCCAGAAACTTGTCGTGGCCGCTCTCAAGCTTTATCCTTTTAACGTCTATCATCAAACTCTGATTCCCCCTGACCTCAGTATCCCTGTGACATACAGAACCACTGGTGCTTCATACCAGGCCAACACAATTCAAAAACGGCATATAAAATAGTGCCAATTTTTGCCCTTCCACTTTGACCCACACCACAAAACAGAAAAAATCGAGGTTGTGGGCTAGTTCTTCACTGGCCTGGGTCCCTCACATCCAGCTGCCCATATCTTCCCAGGCTTTTCTTATACCTTATTTATATACTTCTCTCTCCTCAAATTCCTTCTTCTCCTTGTAAGTTTTGATTTCTTTCTAGTTTCATCTACCCTGGTAAGAAAGACTTCCCCTATGCTTCTTCTTGAGTCTTGAAGATGTAGGGAGACAACTTTTTTGTGGTAGTGCTGGCCTAAAAACAATGGGCAAAGCATCTATTGTGTTACTGCTAAGAGCAGTATTCCTATTCTGGGCACACCGGATCCTACAGTTAGTGTAAAATACTAAGTGGTGAAGCTTGTGACCATATTCCGGGAAAGCCAAATTATGTGCCCTCATTTTTAATGACCTTGTGAGCGCTGATTTATTAAAGTATTACATTAAATCATAATGAAAACGCACAAGTACCACACAATAAACCAGGAAGTGGCATGGAGCATCAGTCGTTGCTTCATCAAACTTGTTAATGGTATATGAGTGATGGTTACAATCCAGTAAGCCATATGTCCCAAATGACTCAAGCTGGGATACCCATGATGTCATGATCCTGGCCATTCCTCCTCCCGTGGGGGACTTGAAACATGTTGGGGGTTGGATACTGAATCTTATAATTTATATCCTGTCCAATATGGTGGGTATAGACAAAGGCAAACCATAATTAAATTGTTATAATAAAACACTGAATGGTAAAATAAGGATAAAGCTGAGATTAACTAAAACTAATACTAAATCACAGCTATCGTGCTGTTGATCCCTCGATGTATTTTATGGATACAAACATTGGGACAACGCACCTATTCTTTAAATATTGAAAGGAAACCTCCATTCCGAAATCTACTATTATGGTAAATCTGATGGTAGGTTTCCTATTAATTATCTAATCCTATTCTATATTTGATATCCTATACGCAGTATTAATAAAACGAAGCTCAAACTATCTAAATTTAATTTTCTGGAGAGGCCCTGGGGCGTGGTTGTGTGCATCTCGGGGCATTGAGAGCAAAGCTACTTCCCGTCCCTCCACAGAAGACTCTGTGATCCTTCCCTACATGGGTGGTCCTCAGCAAACTCCTGCTGCTTCTCGCTCCCCCCTAGTTCACTGGTCATCGAGTTTTTCGCGCTTGCTACAGTAACATTTGTCATCAGTTCGACACATGTCTAGCAGTGCGTATAGGCAAACTTTAGTATAGCCACGATAAAGTCTAGGTTATGTTGAGCACGCTTATTAATGGTGAGACTAAAGAAGATTCGGTTTTAGTAGGTAGATAATAGGAACCACAATCAGATCTACCTTATAGTAAATTTCTGACATAAGTTTCCTTTAGTGGCAATGCCCCCATTGTAGCAATCCAGCAGCATTTGCAAGGCTGCTCTGTTCAGTCTGATTGTACCAGATCATTTTAAGGAACCACTGCTAGAGAGCAGAATGTTCACTCCTATTCTGCTTGGTACCCTACCACCGACTTTTTATGAGTGGGGGCTCTACAATACCACTGAATATTCCATCAAATGGTAGGATAGAATGGTACTAGGATGATGATGTTACATAGACTTCATAGAGAGAGAATCATGTCTGTTCCTGCATGACTGTAAACCAGTGCATAAAGTCAGGTCCATAAAGGTTAAAGCTCTTGACTGACACACAAAAAGTTCGACCTCACACTCAACAGATAACATCTTTAGGAAGAGCTAGAAAGATAAGTCCTTGACTCTAAACTAAACTGAAGACTATCAAGGGTCAGCACTGTAACAAATTTGACCCTCCACAATGACTACTATTGTACCTTGTTTCGCTATCGTCCCTATTTGCACCATTTTCCCAATGCCAGACCGTTATGTTGCATTGGTTTCATGATGATGCATGGGTTTAATCTGCACTGACCTGGCGCAAGCAATGTATTCATACATCTGGGTCGGATCACCACTCTACGTCAAGGATGAGCTTGTCCATCACAGCAGGCCATTAATCTCTATGGGGAGCAAATCAGAGAGATGGAAACTCTCTTGCTCTCCTGTGAATTTACACAGCGGCAGTGGAGGAAAATACTGTGCCTCAGGACCGGGTCATTCCGCCTACTGAGGGTGGCCTGATTGACCTACACTTAGTGCTTATCACCTACACACCATACTCAAAATACCTACCGCGAAATATCATTCTTTTTTGCGGAAGGTCCTTATCAGAAGTGGGGAAGGACTGATTAAAATGGCCAAGGGCAGGAGGAGGCTTTCAATTAATAACTATGAATATAGGAAGGGTTGTATAAAACACCTCCTGTAGGTGTCCCAAAATTCCTCATTACTGGTCAAAGAAGATCATGACTTCTGTTATTCGACTTGGTAGGTGGTTTAATCTGCCAAGAACTCCCTTGACTAGTAACATTTACATTGATTTTTCCAAGCTGTGTAACATGTCAGTACACTAAAGTATTTGAAAAGTCCCTATCCTTTTTCTTTATGTTGGAAAGTTTTTAAATTGGTTAAACATCCAAGGGGGTAATTGTAATTGTCTATAGGTTAACAATGGGTACATCAGTGGAGTCACCAAGAGCAAGGAACATAGGATTACACGTTAAAACTGGGTTCCACCATAACCATAAGGTCTGGCCACCTCACCCTCTCCTCATGTTTCTGACTCTGAATCATTACTGTTAGGTAACCAGTATATAACTCGAGTATAGCGAACCGAGTATAATGCCGAGACCCCTAATTCAACACAAAAAACTGGGAAAACCTATTGACTCTTCGATAAAGCGGCAGGGTGGAGGAAATGCATTGGTTAACGTCTCACCGTTATTATTAGTCTGTTGCCAGCCCCTTGTGCATACAGCCTGCCCACACCCCTGTAGTAGAAAAAAAAAAAGCTAACACCTGTAACTCATCTTTCCGATGTCCCCCCATAGGTCCTCTACTGTATGCGAAGGTCTCAGACAGAAAGAGGACCTACTGGTGACGTTCAGAAAAGTGCTGTTCGTTTTACTTGTCTTTATTTTTTGGTTGACTCGAGTAAAGCCGCGTGTAGAGTTTGTTGAGCACAAATTTTGTGTGCTGAAAAACTAGGCTTATACTCGCAGGTGTTATACTAAAGGTACATTACCTATCCTGTAACGTTAGTTGTGGTGTGTTGTTAGCCTCACTAATGGGTTTCATTACAATCCATATAAATATCTGACTGGAACATTTATAACCAATAAAAAAATAAGCAAAGACAGTGCACTTATAGTGTGCATCATCCATAGGCCATAGCGCTAGCAACCAGGATTGCTCACGTACAACCTTTATTTCGTCTGGCACAATCATCGTCACCACTCTACTCACTTTACCTATTCATGTTGTATAGAGGTGTTTTATATTTTATATATTTTTTCAGCTATCAATTTACACATTGTCTAACCTTCAGCTTTCTCTTACCTCTATCCAACAATTCCAGTAGTATTTATAAGTTTTAGCATCAGGAAACAAACACACACAAGGATCTCCAGCTATGGCGGCCCATACAGAGTAATCTATTATATATATATATATAGGGCTGACTAGGAGGGTAACTGGGTAACTGACTGTCAAATACAAGGGTATGAGAAAGGAAGTAGGACTTTTTGGTTTGCATGAGGGGTTAATTTCTAAACCAGAGACCACTGTGACTATGGTATGGTATCGGACCGTGCCTTGTACGAACCCACAAGGCCAAGACAGCGATTGCACGTTTGTGATGCTGTAGGGGGTGATTTCTCAAGCACTGGCTTGGCCTGCTTTGAATGTGACAGATATATTAAGGCCCAGTACTCATAGCTATAAATGGCTTACGATTGTAGCTGGACAATTTTTAACCAGTTAATATGTTACCTCAGGCCTTGCCACCATCCCTCTAATATCTGGACCAACAGCCCTAATTTCAACATTTGCATACGGGACAACATTCCTGTGGCATATGTGCAATCACCGTGCCAACAAGTGCATACCTATCAAGGCGTTTTGAACGTTAAACGGTGGTGTTCCACTGAAGACTAAGTATTCCTAAATATTTCAGGATAACAAAAATAACACATTCTCTAATTCAATGTTATTCAAAAATCAGTCGGATATACAAATTTCATTGTTGTCCCTTATCCAAACCACTGAATCTTCTGACTTTTTAGGGTCGATGGAGGGACATATGTTCTCCCAGTCTAATCAGCTGCACCGAGTTCTCTCTGCACCAGCTCCCACCTGGCATTCCACGAAAAGCTCATGCACTAAAACAAAGGAGAGGAAGGCATATAGCAAAGTGTATGTTTGGCTGTTATAGCAAAGAACTGTGAATGTCAGTGCAACATGATTCATTTTCATGGATCACACATCTCTATCCTGTCTTCTCTCTCTGTCACTTATTGTCAGCTCACAGAAATTCTTACAAAGCACTAGAAGGTAATAATGTGTCTGCTTAGAGATGTCCCCATCACACACTGGATCCTACACTGACCATCCACTGAGTGAGTAGGAGCCTAAAACAGCAATAAAGCTGCGTTAAAATTGGTAAAGTAAGGGGTTAAAAATATATTTATTGTGTAAACCATCACAAAGGGTTTTATAAACTTTTTTTTTCACTCTCTCCTCTCCAGAAGGGAATCAGGGTTGCCGAAATTTAGGTGATTATCCGCGAAATGTTCGGTAAACATTTCTCTTACCACACGGTACCAATCACCTTAGTTTATGTAAAGTTATGATTCCAGTACACTGATTCTTAGTGCAAAGGAGAAGATGCCCTTCTCCTGCAACGACAATTATGTACCACTAGAATGCTGATTGCTATAATGCGTATTCTCTGTGTCTGAAGAAGTCCAAAAAGTGGAAGCTTTTCACATTGGGGAGAAATTCATTCACCAATGCCAGTCTTAAAAATCCCCTCACTGGCGCTCATATCACTAAGAGGCTCTGGATCTTAGTAAATCTGGGGAACCCCTCTGGGGGCCGCGTCTTTTACCCCCTTCGGAACCTTATAGACACTTTTTAAAAGATATCCTGGTGTCTTCGATGTTCACGACCCTTGCCTACCTCCCCCCGCCCTACTCTACTCTCGCCCACTCCCACTCCACACATTCCCCTCTCCCCTGAACACAGCCAAGTTTGCTATGGGGGTTGGGAAGCCAGAAAACTGGCGAGGAGTGGGGAGATTAAGTGTTTCTGCTCTCTCACACCAAGGATATGGGGCACATTTACTAGCGGTCGCAGCCCCCCCGCAAATCCGTTGTTTTATTTCACGTTGAATTTCACGGGATTGTCGCACGCGATCGTTTTTGGCGCAATCGCGCCCGACTTTCACACAGCAAAAATCGGGGGGGGGGGGGGGGGGGCCCCCCCCCCCCCCCCCCCCCGATTTTTGTCGTGTGAAAGTCGGCGCGATTGCGCCAAAAATCGATCGCGTGCGCCACAATCCCGTGAAATACAACGTGAAAAAAACAACGGATTTGCGGCTGCGGACCCTTAGTAAATGTGCCCCATAATGCCTGGTGGAGAAGAAACATGAATCTCCCACTCCCTGACGGTTTTCTGGCTTCTCCAACCCCCATGCAACTTTGGCTATGTCAGGGGTGAGAGTGGGCAGAGAGTAGGGCGGGGGGAGGGTAGGCAGGGGCGTGAACATCAAGACCACCAGATTATATTTTAAAAAATGGTCTATAGGTCCGAATGGGTACCGCCCGCATTTACTAAGAATCCAGAGCCTCTTAGTGGATATGAGCGCCAGTGAGGGGGATTTTAAGACTGGCATTGTGAATGAATTTCCCCCAATGTGAAGCTTCCAGCTTTTGGACCTTCTTCAGACACAGAGAATACTGCATAAGCCATCACATATAGTGGTACATAATTGTCAGTTGCAGGAGAAGGGCATCCTTTCTCCTTTGCAATAAGAATAGTGTGACTGGAATCATAACTTTACATAAACTAAGGGATTGGTACAGTGTGTAAAGAAATTCTTTACCTAACATTTCTGGGATATCACTTAAATTTCTGCAACCACTTCCCTTCTGGAGAGAGAGAGTGAAAAAAATTAAAACCCTTAGTGATGTTTACACAATAAATATAATTTTTAACCCCTTACTTTACAATTTTACGCAGCTTTATTTCTGTTTTGGCTCCTATCACTCAGTGATGGTCAGTGTAAGATTCCAGTGTGTGGATGGGGACTCTCTAAGCAGACACATTATGATACTTCTAGTGCTTTGTAAGATTCTGTGAGCTGACATTAAGCTGACAGAGAGATGAGACAGATGAGAGATGTTGTGATCCATGAAATGCATGTTGCACATGACATTCACAGCTTTGCTATAACAGCCATAACATACACTTTGCTATATGCCTCCCTCTCTCTTGTATTTGAGTGCATGAGCTTGTCTTGGAATGCCAGGGTGGGAGCTGGATGCAGAGAGGAACTCGGTGCAGCATTAGACAGGAGAACAATATGTCCTCCCGACCCTAAAGTCAGAAGATTCAGGGTTGGATACAGGGACAACTGAAATTGTGTATATCCGGACTGATTTTTGAATAACATTGAATTAGAGAATGTGTTATTTTGTTATCCTGAGAATATTTAGGAATCTTAGTCTTAGTGGGAACACCCCTTTAACGTTCAAGCCTTGATAAGGTTGCAATTTGTGGTGCAAGGCCAGGAATTTCCACCCATATGCCACCAGTGGATGTTGGGGGGAATTTAGTGGGCTGTGGCCAGCTATATAGAGGGATGGTGCGGCAGGACCTGGTAAAAAATTGTCCAGCTACCGTAAGCCGATATACTATGAGTCTGGGGCCCTTTAATATATCTGTCACATGCAAAGCAGCCAAGCCAGTGCTTGAGAAATCACCCCCTACAGCATCAAAAACTGCAATCCTGTCTTTGGCATTGTGGTTAGTCAAGGCACGGTCCAGAATACACATACCATAGTCACGTGTCTCTGGTTTAAGGATTAACCTCATCAATGGCAAAAATCCTACTTCCTTTCCTACCCTTGTATTTGACAGTCAGTTACCCAGTTACCCTCCCTAGTTAAGCCTATATATATATATATATATATGTATTACTCTGTATGTGCCGCATAGCCTGGAGATCCTTTTGTGTGTTTGTTCCTGATGCTAAACTTATAAATAATACTGGATTTTGGATAGAGAAAGAAGCTGAAGGTGAGAATGTGAAAGTTGATAGCTGAAAAATATATGAAAATATAAAACACCTCTATAAACATGAATAGGTAAAGTGATGTAGAGGTGACATATTGTGCCAGACATAAAGGTTGTAGTGCAAGGCAATCCTGGTGCTTAGCTCTATGGCTATGTGATGTATGCAGACAATATAATGTCACTGTCTTTGCTTTATTTTTTATTGGTTTATTGTTCCAGCATATTCCGCAGTATTTTATATGGATTGTAAATGACCCCATTAGTGAGGCTAACACACCACAACTAACGTTACAGGAAGGTAATTACCTAACAGTATGATTAAGAGTCAGAAACATGAGGGGAGAGGGGGGGGGGCGAAAATCAAGCCAACTTATGGTATGGTGCAGTTAACTGTGTAGATCCTTATGTTACCATACTTCTTTGGTGACTCACTGATGTCCCAATGTTAACTAAGTGACATTACATTACCCTTGGATGTTTAACAAGATTTAAAAACTTTCCAAATAAAAGAAGTAGGATGGGGACTTTTAAAATACTTTATGTAATGACATGTATACACAGCTTGGAAAATCAATGTAAATGTTACTAGTCAAGGGTTCCTTGCAGATTACACCATACCAAGTCAGAAATACAGAAGTCATGATCTTCATGTTGGACCAGTAATGAGGAATTTTGGGACACCTACAGGAGTTTTTATGACAACCCTTCCTATATCCATAGTTATTAATATGAAGCTCCTCCTGCCTTGCCATTTTACCAGCTTCCCCACTTCTGATAAAGCCTTCTGCAAAAAAAAGAAGAATATTTCCAAGGTTATTTGTGAGTATGTGTGGGTAAGACATATGTTAGGTCAATCCAGGGCCACCCTCAGTAGGGGAAGCCCGTCATGAGAGCCACAGTATTTCCTCCACTCCCTTGTTCAAATTCACAGGAGAGCAAGAGAGCTTTCATCTCTCTGATCTGCTCCCCATAGATTAACGGCCTGTGTGATGGACCAGGCTCAGCTCTGACCGTAGACTGTGATCCGACCCAGATGTTATGATACATTGCCTGCGCCAGGTCATTGGAGATGAACCCATGCATCATCATGAACCAATTGCACCATAACTGGTGCTGCATTTGGGAAGATGGTGCAAATAAGAGAGAGATAGCGAAAAAAGGTACAATAGATCATTGTGGAGGTCAAAATTTTGTTATAGTGCTGACCCTTGATCGTCTTAAGTTTAGTTTAGATGCAAGGACTTATCTTTTCTAGCTCTTCCTAAAGATGTTCTGTTGATGTTGAGGTCAGAGATTTTGTGGTCAGTCAAGAGCTTTACCTTTATGGACCTGACTTTATGCACTGGGGTACAGTCATGGAGGAACAGAAATTGATTCTCTCTCTATGGAAAGAAGTTTATTACATCATCATCCTAGTAGAGTTCTATCCTACCATTGGTGGATTAAGTGTGTTGTAAGCCCCCACATAAAATGGTGTAAGGGTACCAAGCAGAATAATGCCAGTGACAATTCTGCTCTAGCAGTTTTCCTTAAACTGATCTGGACAAATCAGACTGAACAGGCAGACTGCAAAGGGCTGGATTGTCTACAATGGGGGCATTGCCACTAAAGGAAACTTACTGTCAGAAATTTACCTATTAAGATAGATCTGATGGTAGGTTCCTATTAACCTACTAAACCGGAATCTATCTTTAGCTAACCCTATAAAGCTTTCTCAACTAACCTAGACTTTATCTTGCTATTATAAAGTTTGCCTACGCACTGCTATACATGTGTCGGCACTGATGACAAATGTACTGTGCAAGCGCAAAACTCGATTGACCTGTGAACAGGAGGAGAAGTAGCAGGAGTTTGCTGAGGACGCGCATGTAGGGAAGAATCACAGAGGCTTCTGGGACGTGAAGTAGCCTTTGCTCTCACTGCCCAGAGATGCTACACCACGCCCCAGAAGCCTCTCCAGAAAATTTAAATATTAGATAGTTTAGCTTAGTTTAAAATGCATTATAGGGTTAGCCAAAAATAGAATAGGATTAGATAAGTTAATAGGAACCTACCATCAGATTTATCATAATAGGTAGATTTCTGATGGTAGGTTTCCTTTCAATATTTAAAGAATAGGTGGTTGTCCCAATGTTTTTTATCCATAAAATACATGAGGTTCCACAGCACGATAGCTGTGTTTAGTATTAGTTTTATTAATATCAGCTTTATTCCCTTCATTTTACCTTCAGTGTTTTATTATAACAATTTAATTATTTTTGCCTTTTCTAACCCAGCACATTGGCAGGATAAATTAATAAGATTCAGTATCCACCCCCAACATGTTTCAAGTCCCCACGTGGAGGAGGAATGGACAGGACTCATGACATCATGGTATCCCAGCTTGAGTCATTTGGTACATATGGCTTATTGAGTAACCATCCTCATTATACATTACACATTTGATGAGCAACGATATGATGCTACATGCCCACTCTTTCTGTTTATTTTGGGTACGTTGTGCTTTTCTTATGATACTTTAATGTAATACATGTAATAAATATGCTCGCTCAAAGGTCATTAAAAATTAGGGCACATAATTTGGCTTTCCCGGAAATATGGTCACAATTCTTCTTAGGGCTCAGATTTGTTTAGTTAAAATTATATTTTACACTAACTGTAGATCCTGGTGTTGCCCGGAATAGGAAATAACTGTTCTTAGCTATAACAAAATAGATACTTGTGCTCCATTGTCTTTAAGGCCAGAACTCCACAACAAAGTTTGTCTCCAATAATTCAAGACTCAAAGAAGAGCATGGGGAAAGTCCTTCTTGACCAGGGTAGGAGAAACTAGAAATCAAAACTTTACAAGGAGAAGAAGGAATTTGAGAGAGAGAAGATTAGGTATAAAGAAAAAGCCTGGGAAGTAATGGGCAGCTGAATGTTAGGGACCCAGAGTGAGAAACTTGCCCTCCAACCTCTAATATTTTTCCTGTTTATTGGTGTTGGGTCAAATGGAAGGCAAAAATTGGCACCATTTTATATGCCGTTTAATTTGTTGGCCTGGTATGCAGCACCAGTGGTTCTGTATGTCACAGGAACTGAGGCTAGGGGGAACTCAGAGTTTGATGATAGAGTTAAAAGGATAAGCTAAGGAGGGACCTGACAAGATTTCTGGACTCCCCGAGGAGACATGTGCTTGGGGGCTTTGTCCTTTTTTTCAAGCCCCAGACATCCTAGAGGGGTTCTTTTATTGCTTTCCACTTTTGTAGCACTAGATCCCAAGGGACTGATGACCTTTCCCTTTGGCTTGAATGTTTGTATGGAAGTTAAAAATGTTGATTCATTTTCATTTGAATTCTAGAGGAAGGAAAGTCTCACCATAATCATACACAGGATTGTTTTCTGTAAGAACCATAAGACTATGGGACTTTCTGCCACTTGTGATGGCCAATTCATTGTGCATCTTCTAGAAGGGTGAGGATACATTTCTTAAAAGATATAGGGGCACATTTACTTACCTGGTCCTGTCGCGATCCAGCGGCGTGTTCCCAGAGGAGGATTCGGGTCTTCCGGGTCTTCCACCAGGTGTTACTGCTGCGCTGAAGTCCGCTGAAGTTCGCCGGAGTTCACGATCCTATACTGGGTACAGGTAAGCGCGTGTGGAATGACACTTTATCTTTTTTAAATTCCGCAGTTTTTCCGAATCCTTCGGGTTTTCCGACCAATCCAATCGTGTGCGCCAAAATCCCTGGGCAATTCAGGGTAAAGCTGCGCAAATCGGTGATATTCGGGAAACCCGTCGAAAAAAAGCAATTTGCCCCTTAGTAAATGACCCCCATAATATATACTATGGTTACAAGATTTCTGGAGTTTGAATGTTGATCGATACGTTAGACTTGATGGATTTACAGGTATAAAGGAATATCACACAATCACAAGCCAAAACTAATCAAAAGCCGTGAAATGGTTGAGAATACCATGTAGATAGAAGGTGGATAGAACATTTTGTAATAATAGCTCTGACCATTGGTGATAATCTCTATTTCTCGAATAATTATCGTCATAAATCCTGGCTTTTACTAATGAGATAAAGTGCCTGAAATAATAATGAAATTTTGCAGTTTGTCAAAAAACCTAAATCTTACTCCTCGAAAATTGATTCTAAAATGTATCTGTTTGTGTAACTTTGGAGAGAGTCTAGTCTAGTCTAGTGTTATTAACATTGCTTAGAGCTGATGACCTACAATCTTTTATTGGAACAATCTCGAATATAATTAATTTGCTGTCCACCAAAGAGTGTTTCCAATGCAAAAAATATGTCAAACAGGCTGTAGTGAAGCTACCAAATCAGCATTCCAATAACCTGATGTGTAACACTGCTCATTAACCTCTCCTC
>WNYA01001769.1:0-53559 GCA_019512145.1 Engystomops pustulosus | reverse complement strand
CAGAGCCCAGAGAGGAAGGATCCCACATGAAGGTCCAGGGAGACCACATGGGGACCAAAGAGTCCAGGGAGGAAGGATCCCACATGAAAGTCCAGGGAGACCACATGGAGACCAAAGAGTCCAGGGAGGAAGGATCCCACATGAAGGTCCAGGGAGACCACAGAGCCCAGAGAGGAAGGATCCCACATGAAGGTCCAGGGAGACCACGTGGGGACCACAGAGTCCAGGGAGGAGGGATCCCACATAAAGGTCCAGGGAGACCACATGGAGACCATAGAGCCCAGAGAGGAAGGATCTAACATTAAGGACCAGGGAGACCACATGGAGACCACAGAGTCCAGGGAGGAAGGATCCCACGGGGAGAGGTCTCAGCATTGGGAGGGGGGTGGCAGTCTCAGTGGTGGCGGAGAGGTCTCAGCGGTGGGGGAGAGGTCTCAGCATTTGGGGGGGGGGGGGGGGGTCGGTGGTCTCAGTTCTAGCAGTAATGAGTCTTTACATTCCAAGTTTTATCCTCTCTATAATCCAAGGATCTCCGGCATTAACCCCTGCACCACCCTCCCCCTAGTGTGACAGAACTGCCGAGCTGACCGACCCTGTCACATGTGACCCCAGTCATACAGGAGGGTGGTCTGAGGTGGAGGAGTTGTGTACATGCCTCTACAATGAGGACAAGACGCCAGGAAACCTCAGCGTAAACAGACGAAACAAACAGTAAACATCCAGAAAATTCCCTTTAAAGGAGAAGTTGGAGGCACCAGCACCACGGCCTCCACAAGAGCAAGAGGAAACTGGAGGACACCCCAACGACATCTGCCGCAGTGACTGTCCCTTATCCCCCACAGCCATGCGAGGCCATGTCCACCCCACCAGCCATGTCAGGCCATGTCCACCCCACCAGCTACATCAGGCTATGTCCGCCCCACCAGTGAGACCATGTTTACCCCACCAGCCATGCGAGGCCATGTCCACCCCCACCAGCCATGTCAGGCCATGTCCACCCCACCAGGCACGTCAGGCCATGTCCACCCCACCAGTCTTCTCTTGTCACATGATGTGTCCTCTGATTTGTCAGATGTTTATCACATACCTCCCAACATTTGTGAAAGGGAAAGAGGGACAGCAATCCCCCTAAGCCACACCCCCAATCACTCCCTGGCCACGCCCCAAATTTTAGCCATATTATAATAATAAAAATCATCTCAATAAAAAAAAAATTATCCTCATTGGGCACATGATGAGCTGAGATACACCAGATCAGGGATACTGTCTCACATGATGAGCTGAGATACACCAGATCAGGGATACTGTCTCACATGCTGAGCTGTGTATCTAATCCTATAATGTGTGATACAGAGCCTCTTAGTAGATTTGGTGAGCTGTAAGATGTGATATAGCAGAAGCTGCTGTGTGACTTCTGGTCCAGTAGATGGCGCCAGAATACAGGAGATGAGAGGCTGGAAAGGACAGGAAGAGGAAGTAGTGTGTGTTAGTATGAGTGTTAGTGTGAGTGTAAGTATTAGTGTGTGTGTGTGTGTGTGTGTGTGTGTGAGTGTTAGTGTGAGTGTAAATGTATAAGTGTTAGTGTGAGTGTTATTATGAGTGTGAGTGTGCTCCTGGCAGAGAATATGTAAGGGAAGGACTTGCCCTTTAGCCCTGTTGCGCAGAACCTGAGATCCTGTAGAGGGGGTCTTGGGATTTCGTGGAGAGTCCTGCAGGTCCCCGGCTGCACCCCTCACCCTGTATCACTGTCTATGGACTTATTTGTGAGATAGTAATAATAATCTTTATATAGCGCCATCATATTCTGCAGCGCTGTACACATCATGGGGGACGTATACAAATAATATAAGACATTACAGAGCAGTAACAGAGTCCTATGAATGTAGAAGAGTTTACTGTTTACCTCCGCACAAGTGTCTCATCTCCCTGTACATTACATCTGGTGAACTCTTCAGGATGGAAACCAGAGTTATTTCCTCTCCAGCCACAGGTCCGCTGGGGGCGCTGTTGAGCCACCTATACAAGTTCAACAGGAAGATCATTTCTATGGAGGGAAAGACTTGATGGGAGTGAAGCCGTACTGAGGAAAATGTGTCACGTTTCTATCGGACCTGCTGACGTAAACATGGCGGCCGGTGCCAGTACAGACTGGGGCGCCCCTGTGTGTGCACAGTATAGTCACAACACAACACTGGTGCAAATACTTCATACATACACGTGCGACTAGCTTGGGCATTGATTTATGTGCAATCTACACCAGAATTCTGGTGAGGAACAAGATGGCTCAAAGGAGGGGGGACCACATGTGGAACAAGTCAGCTGAGTAACTGTATCTAAGCCTGTAAAGTGTGATAATGTCCCTTAAGTCACTGTATCTAAGAATGTGCAACACCCCTGCCAATGCGTAGGCAGGTCGGAAGTTATGAATAGCGCCCTCTCAAGGTTCAGGAGCTGTTAGAGAGATTGAGCACCTCTCTAGGAAGGTTCTGGAACCTAGACATTGTATAATCAGCTGTAGATACTGGAGTGTGATTGGAGAGGTGCTAACAGCTGACCAGGGGGAGTACAAAAACCCCTGCTGGGTGGAAGCCCCTGGTCTCATGGTCTCAGGTGTCAGGGAAAGAAGAGAGAGACAGAGTGTGCACCTCACCTTCAGTGCTGCCTCAGATACTTATCTCAGAAACTTTTAGTGCCTCAGGCCTACTGCCTGACACAGGCGAGTCTGGAGACTCTAATCCAGAGCTAGAGCTGCAGCTTCCACAGTTTGGACCCAACACCATCTCCATTATCCCAGCATCTACTACCAGGCTGGTGCACTATCATACCTCCCAACATTTGTGAAAGGGAAAGAGGGACAAAATGGCGATCTCCCTAAGCCACACCCCCAATCACTCCCTGGCCACGCCCCAAATTTTAGCCATATTATAATAATAAAAATCATCTCAATAAAAAAAAAAAAAAAAATAATCCTCATTGGGATTTGAACCCAGAACCTGCAGTGTCCATGTACAATATTGACACAGTGCCCCAACCAACTGAGCTATAATCTCAGCAATTAACATGGTGTAGAATTTTGGTAACTAAGAACTATGACTACTGTTACACTGTGACACAGATTTACTGCCTTGGTATATAGGGAGGGATCTTCTCAGAGATTATTGTAATTATTGAGACTATTATTATTATTATGGAGATGATGATTATTATTATTATTATTATTATTGAGATGATTATTATTATTTTTACTATTATTAATAATCATCTCCATAATAATAAAAATAATAAAATTTATAATAATAATAGTCTCAATAATTACAATAATAATCTCTGAGAAGATCCCTCTCTATATATCAGTGCATTAGTCTGTGTCACAGTGTACATGGCAGATAACACTTCTTAGTTCCCAGGTTCGAATCTCAGCCTGGGCAAAACTTTATGTAATTTAATTAAATAAAGAGCTTGTGTCTGGGGAAGCCCTGGAGACCATATATGGACAGATGGTGATATGAGCCTGATGACGTGGTCCCTGCTCTCTCTGCTAAGCCCGACACTTCTCTGAAAAGGATTCCCTCCCGATGTCTGCTGGCCCTTCTGTGTGATCCTTCCTCCCTGGACTCTTGTCTCCAGGTTCTCCCTAACAATTCATTTGGGATCCTTCCTCCCTGGACTCTGTGGTCTCCATTGGTGCTCCTCTGTCCCTTAAGTTGATCTTCCTCTCTTGGGCTCTATGGTCTCCCTGTGGTCATCCCTCTGGACCTTTATTGTGGAATCCACTCCTCCCTGGACTCTTGTGGTCCCCAGTGGTCCTCCCTGGACCTTCATGTGGGATCCTTCCTACTCTGAGGGCTTCTTAGTGGTCTCCCTGGACCCTAGTAGGATCTTCCTCCCTGGACTCTTATGTCTCCATGTGGTCCACCTGGACGCATTCATGTGGGATCCGTTCCTCCTGGACTCTTAGGTCTCGCATGTTGGTCTCCCTGGAACTATTTGCATTGGGGACCTCCTCCTGGACTCTTTGGTCCCCATGTGGTTCCTCCTGTGACCTTCAGTGTGGTGATCCTTCCTATCTGGGCTCTGTGGTCTGCCTGGCCTTATGTAGATCCTTCCGCCCTGGACTCTATGGCTCCTATGTGTCTCCCTGACCTCATGTGGGATCCTTCACTCCCGGACTTTGGTCTCCTTGTGTCTCCTGAGAACGTTTTCATGTTGGGATCCTTCTCCTTCTCTTGGTTCTCCCGTGATTTACTCTATGGCTATGAACATGTTGTTCCCTAGTGTACCCACTCATAATATCTCGTTAGTGTCGTGTCACTCCGTCTTGTAATGTTTTGTGGTGTCAATCATATTCCCTACAGAAGAAATCACAGACAGCGATGATGATGATGACAACTTGTCCTCTGTCCTGCACCAGCGTGCGAAGATGCCATGGAGAGCGTGTGGCAAGTACTTGAGCTCGGCTGGGATCCTGCTCCTGCCGGTCCTGGTCTTCTCACAGCTCCTCAAGCACTCGCTCATGGTCGCCATTGACCTCTGGCTGGCAAAGTGGACGTCAGACACCATTTCCAATACATCATCTTCGGGCTGCACGACGCAGGTGAATCCTAAGATAAAGGAACCCAATGGATATCTGCTACACGTGGGGTTCATGTGTTCTTCATTCTGTACCTCTACATGCAGATGGGTCTGAACTATAACTCCCATCCTCTCCCCACAGAACTGCGGCTTTGACCACTCTCCATACTCCATGGTGTTCATTGTCCTGTCCTGTCTGGCCATCATCATGTGCCTCGCCACCTCCAGTGCTGTGGAATGGACTGGGCTGCGAGTGGCCAAGAAGCTGCACAACAGTCTTCTGAATGCCGTAATCCTGGCACCCATGAGGTTGAGTGTGAGAGGGAGAAGACTGTGAGAGGTTCAGTGTGAGAGAGAGAAGACTGTGAGAGGTTCAGTGTGAGAGGGAGAAGACTGTGAGAGGTTGATTGTGAGAACGGCGAAGACCTGTGTCGGTTGTAGTGTGAGAGGTAGAAGACTGTGAGAGGTTCAATGTGAGAGAGAGAAGACTGTGAGAGGTTCAGTGTGAGAGGGAGAAGACTGTGAGAGGTTGATTGTGAGACGGAGAAGACTGTGAGAGGTTGAGTGTGAGAGGTAGAAGACTGTGAGAGGTTGAGTGTGAGAGGGAGAAGGCTCCAGGAGGTTGAGTGTGAGAGGGAGAAGACTGTGAGAGGTTGAGGATGTGAGGTAGGAGGCTCCAGGAGGTTGAGTATGTGTGAGGGAAGGGGCAGCAGGAGGTGTAGTGTCTGGTAGGAGAAGGTTCAGGAGGTTGAGTAATGAAGTAGCTACATGAGGCAATGTGTGTGAGTGAGAAGGCTCCAGGAGGTTGAGTATGTGAGGTAGGAGGCTCCAGGAGGTTGGGTGTGAGAGGGAGAAGGCTCCAGGAGGTTGAGTATGAGAAGGCTCCAGGAGGTTGAGTGTGAGAGGGAGAAGGCTCCAGGAGGTTGATTAGTGAGGTATTGGCCCAGGAGGTTTCTTGTCTGCTAGGGGGGCGACTGTGAGGCATCAGAAGGCTCTGGGAGTAATGAAGATGCTACACAAGTCACTTGTCTTCTTCTTTTTCTCTGCAGGTTCTTTGAGACGACGCCATTGGGCAGCATCCTGAACCGATTCTCTGCAGATTTCAACACAATAGATCAGGTAGGATGGAGTGGCCCCCGACTTATGAGGCCCAGATGGATGTAAGGCTCTAGACGCTGCTCTCGTGTAGGAAGTGTGAGGGTACAAGTGAGGCCACAAATCCTCAGGGCCCTCAGCAGGTCTGTGTTTGGGGCCACACGTGACATTTCCTGTATAACGTTCTCTGTTCTCCGGCAGCACATCCCGGCCACCCTGGAATGTCTGAGCCGCTCCACCCTGCTGTGTGTGTCCGCGCTGGCCGTCATCTCCTACGTCACCCCCATCTTCCTCATCTCCTTGGTCCCTCTCGTCATCACCTGCTACTTTATCCAGAAGCATTTCCGTGTGGCTGCCAGGTACTCATTATATAAGAATTATACACCGCCATGAAGTTATACAGCAGCATATTACTATGGGGGAGCGCCTGGCATGGCTGGCGGGGTGGACATGGCCTGGCAGGGCTGGTGGACATGGCCTCACGTGGCTGGTGGGGTGGACATGGCCTCACGTGGCTGGTAGGGCTGACATGACATGGCTGCGGGTTGGACATGGCCTGATGTGGCTGGTGGGGTGGACATGGCCTGACGTGGCTTGTGGGGTGGACATGGCCTGATGTGCCTGGTGGCGTAAACATGGTCTCACTGGTGGGGTGGACATGGCCTTATGTAGCTTGTGGGGTGGACATGGCCTGACATGGCTGGTGGGGTGGACATGGCCTGACATGGCTGGTGGGGTGGACATGGCCTGACATGGCTGCTGGGGTGGACATGGCCTGACGTGGCTGGTGGGGTGGACATGGCCTGATGTGGCTGGTGGGGTGGACATGGCCTGATGTGGCTGGTGGGGTGGACATGGCCTGACGTGCCTGGTGGGGTGGACATGGCCTGACATGGTTGGTAGGGGTGGACATGGCCTGATGTGGCTGCTGGGGTGGGACAATGGCCTGACATGGGGGCTGGTGGGGGGGGGACATGGCCTGATGTGGCTGGTGGGGGTGGACATGGCCTGACATGGCTGGTGGGGGTGGACATGGCCTGATGTGGCTGGTGGGGTGGACATGGCCTGACGTGCCTGGTGGGGTGGACATGGCCTGACATGGCTGGTGGGGGTGGACATGGCCTGAATGTGGCTTGGTGGGGTGACATGGCCCTGAACCATGTGGCTTGGTGGGTGGACATGGCCCTGACGTGCCTGTTGGGGGTGGATAGACTGTACCGTCGATTTTTGCAGATGACACCAACTGTGTTGTAATACAGTCTATGGAGGATTTTCCTAGTCGTGCAGGGTGACTTGGACAAACTGAATGTTTGGTCATCCACTGGATGAGGTTTAATTGGATAAATGTAAGGGTATGCACCGGGGGGCCAATTCCAAAGGCAAATATGTCCTTGGGGGAGTCAATCCTGGGAGAGCCCTTTGTTGAAGACCTGGGGTAACTAGTAGATCATAATTGAATGACAGCATGCCATGTCAATCAGCTGCCTCTAAAGCTAGTAGGATCTTGTCGTGTATCAAAGTGGTATGGACTCTCGTGATAGGGATGTAATATTACCCCTGTACAAGGCCTCACTGTTCGGCCTCACCTGGACTATGTGTCCAGTTTCGGGCCCCGGTCCATAAAAATGATGCCCTGGAGCCTGTAGAGGGTTTCAACGTAGACCACAAATGATAATGGGTATGGAGGGCTAGTTAGAGGAAAGATTAAAACAACTAATTTATTAGTCCTGGAAAAGAGAACGCTACGAGGGACATGATTAATTTTTAAATATATGAATGTGTCCATCACACAAAATATGGTGGTAGTTGTTTAGATTAGATCAATCAAAGACGGGGGGCACTGTCTCCGTCTACTGGAGAAACAGGTTTAATCAACCGGAGGCGACAGGGCAGGGAATGTCTAGGGAGACCACATGGGGACCACAGAGTCCAGGGAGGAAGAATCCCGCATGAAGGTCCAGGGAGACCACATGGAGACCACATAGTCCAGGGAGGAAGGATCCCACATGAACGTCCAGGGAGACCACATGGAGACCATAGAGTCCAGGGAGGAAGGATCCCACATGAAGGTCCAGGGAGACCACATGGGGCACATGGGGACCACAGAGTCCAGGGAGGAAGAATCCTGCATGAAGGTCCAGGGAGACCACATGGAGACCACAGAGTCCAGGGAGGAAGGATCCCACATGAAGGTCCAGGGAGACCACATGGAGACCATAGAGCCCAGAGAGGAAGGATCTAACATTAAGGACCAGGGAGACCACATAGGGACCACAGAGTCCAGCGATGTTGGCACTCACATGAAGGTCCAGAGAGCCCATTTGTGGACCAGAGTCCAAAGGTGAAGGATCTCACTTGAGGGACCTGGGAAGTCCATGGGTTGGTGATGACCTCTTACCCATGTCCATGTATCCTCACTAGTAACACCGGACAAGACCTTCTTACTCACCTTCATCTTCCTCATCATCCCCCAGCAGTGTCTCTCGGGAGTACACCGGTCTCTTGATGTTTTTCCTCTCCACCGGGTTCTTCCTCTCTGTGATTTCCTGCACCAAATATGTAGAGTTATTCATGGCAGGACAGAAGGACTTGGGTGTCCATGATGCTGTGGACAATGGACGTGTCGCACCTTCTCCAGCTCCTGGTCCTGCCGGTTCATCAGCGTCTTCCAGTGCTCGTACAGCTCGGGGTCTGAGTTCTGGATATCTTTCAGGGTTCCTTCTCGCTGGATTGTCCCGTCCTTCATGGCGATAATCTGAAGAAAGACAGAAACTCAGAAGAAGATTGAAGACATCTAATCCACTGATGTGGAACTACGGACACAGCTCCACCCCTTGTCCAGGCTCCTCCCCCCTGTATATAAGGCCATTCTGTTCCATGCTTCTATGATGGTCAGAGCTGCAGGGTAAAGCATGGGGGCAGCACATGCTGCGGGGTCTGAGGCTGGTTAGTAAGGTGGTGGCGCCCCTTACCCAGTCAGCGTGTGGCAGGTACTGCAGCTTGTGTGTCACCAGGACGGTGGTCGTCTTGTTGTCTCTCAGCATCTTGAGGATCCCGTCCTGCATGAGGTGGTCACTGAGGTGAATGTCCAACGCAGAGAACGGGTCGTCCTGCAGAAGAAGACATCACTGCTGGATGTCCATTACACAACACAACAAACCCTCAGCTGTGGAAAGTCGTCTCACCAGGAACACAACGCTGGTCTGCTGATACAGGGCCCGGGCCACACTGATGCGCTGACGCTGCCCCCCAGACAGGTTAATCCCCTGAAAGACAAGAGGGAGGAGTCACAGAGAGGAAAGGCAGCCCCAGCTTTACTACTACTCCCAGCAGCACTGCTCCCAGCAGCACTACTACTCCCCGCACCACTACTACTCCCAGCAGCAATAACCTACGTATACCCTAGGTGGCGGCGGTGTCACTTACCCTCTCTCCGATCTGCGTCTGGTCTCCGTGGGGCAGGATGTCAATGTCCGGCTGCAGGGAACAGGCGTCAATCACTGCCTTGTACCTGGGGTACACGACACATCAAAGGGTTAATGGACCAGCCAGACAACAAGTATATATTAGGGGACGTTACAGATCCATTACTTTTACAGTACATAACCAGCTCCCGGGGTACTACTCTCCACATATCCACTACTCTTACAGTACAGAACCAGCTCCTGGGGCAGTACAGTCCACATATCCACTACTCTTACAGTACAGAACCAGCTCCCGGGGCAGTACACTCCACAGATCCACTATTCTTACAGTACAGAACCAGCTCCCGGGGTACTACTCTCCACATATCCACTACTCTTACAGTACAGAACCAGCTCCTGGGGCAGTACACTCCACAGATCCACTACTCTTACAGTACAGAACCAGCTCCTGGAGCAGTACACTCCACAGATCCACTACTCTTACAGTACAGAACCAGCTCCCGGGGCAGTACACTCCACAGATCCACTACTCTTACAGTACAGAACCAGCTCCTGGGGCAGTACACTCCACAGATCCATACCTCCCAACATTTGTGAAAGGGAAAGAGGGACAATCCCCCTAAGCCACACCCCCAATCACTCCCTGGCCACGCCCCAAATTTTAGCCATATTATAATAATAAAAATCATATCAATAAAAAAAAAAAATTATCCTCATTGGGATTTGTACCCAGAACCTGCAGTGTCCATGTATAATAATGTCACAGTGCCTCAAACAACTGAGCTATGACCTCTGTGATTATCTAGGTGCAGAATTTTGGTAACTAAGAACTATGACTACTGTGACACAGATTTAATGCTTTGGTATATAGAGAGGGATCTTCTTAGAAATTATTGTAATTATTGAGACTATTATTATTATTATGGAGATTATTATTATTGAGATGATTATTATTATTTTTACCATTATTATTATTTTACTATTATTAATAATCATCTCCATAATAATAAAAATAATAAAATTTATAATAATAGTTGTCTCAATAATTACAATAATAATCTCTGAGAAGATCCCTCTCTATATATCAGTGCAGTAAGTCTGTGTCACAGTGTAACAGTGGCAGATAACACTTCTTAGTTACCAGAAATTCTCAGCTCTGTATCTCTGGGCTTATAGCTCAGTTAGTTAAGCTCCTGTCCTGTGCAGAGGGTCCCAGGTTTGAATCTCGGCCTGGGCAAAACTTTATGTAATTTAATTAAATAAAGAGCTTGTGTCTGGGGAAGCCCTGGAGACCATATATGGACAGATGGTGATCTGACCTGATGACGTGGTCCCTGCTCTCCGCTAACCCGACACTTCTCTGAAAAGGATTCCCTCCCGATGTCTGTAGAAGCCATTCTTTACTATCAGTTCTGGATTTCAAAGTATTTACTATGGGGACACAGCGGGACCTGGGGAGAAAATCCGTGCCAATCTCATAGCTGCCCGTGACACGGGGCAGAGGTAAGAAAAACGGGACTTTCCGGGCAAAATCGGGACGGTTGGGAGCTATGACAGATCCACTACTCTTACAGTACAGAACCAGCTCCGGACACTACACAGATCCATTACTCTTACAGTACAGAACCAGCTCCTGGGGACACCTTACTTCTGCTTATTGAAGGGACTCTCAAACGTGATGTTTTCTTCTACAGTGGCATTGAGGAGCCACGGCTTCTGTGAGGCGTAGGCCACGGCGCCCCTCCTCCTGAAATACAGAGCACAGGAGTCACAATGACCAGGCGCCACATTCATGAAGACCCTGCACCAGAGAGAGGACACTGCACATGCAGGGGGTGCCACATTCATGAAGACCCTGCATCGGAGAGAGGACACTGCACATGCAGGGGGCGCCACATTCATGAAGACCCTGCACCGGAAGAGGAACCCTGCACATGCAGGGGGCGCCACATTCATGAAGTCCCTGCACGTATGAGAGGACACTGCACATGCAGGGGGTGCCACATTCATGAAGACCCTGCATCGAGAGAGGACACTGCACATGCAGGGGGCGCCACATTCATGAAGACTCTGACGGAGATAGACACTGCACATGCAGGGGGCGCCACATTCATGAAGACCCTGCACCGGAGAGAGGACACTGCACATGCAGGGGGTGCCACATTCATGAAGACCCTGCATCGGAGAGAGGACACTGCACATGCAGGGGGCGCCACATTCATGAAGACTCTGCACCGGAGAGAGGACACTGCACATGCAGGGGGCGCCACATTCATGAAGACCCTGCACCAGAGAGAGGACACTGCACATGCAGGGGGCGCCACATTCATGAAGTCCTCTGTCACGGAGAGAGGACACTGCACATTCAGGGGGCGCCACATTCATGAAGACTCTGCACCGGAGAGAGGCCACTGCACATGCAGGGGGCTCCACATTCATGAAGACCCTGCACCAGAGAGAGGACACTGCACATGCAGGGGGCACCACATTCATGAAGACTCTGCACCGGAGAGAGGATACTGTACATGCAGGGGGCGCCACATTCATGAAGCCTCTGCACCGGAGAGAGGACACTGCACATTCAGGGGGCGCCACATTCATGAAGACTCTGCACCGGAGAGAGGACACTGCACATGCAGGGGGCTCCACATTCATGAAGACCCTGCACTGGAGAGAGGACACTGCACATGCAGGGGGTGCCACATTCATGAAGACCCTGCACCAGAGAGAGGACACTGCACATGCAGGGGGCTCCACATTCATGAAAGTCCTGCACCAGTATAGAGGACACTGCACATGGCATAAGGGTGCCAGCATTCATGAAGACCCTGGCACTGAAGAGGACACTGCACATGCAGGGGGCGCCACATTCATTGAAGACCCTGCTACGGAGAGAGGACACTCGCACATGCAGGGGCGCCACAATCATGAAGACCTGCACTGGATGAGGACCCTGCACTTCAGGGGGGCGCCACATTCATGAAGACCCTGCATCGGAGAGAGGACACTGCACATGCAGGGGGCGCCACATTCATGAAGACTGCACTGGAGAGAGGACACTGCACATTCAGGGGGCGCCACATTCATGAAGACTCTGCACCGGAAAGAGGACACTGCACATGCGGGGGGCGCCACATTTATAAAGACCGTGCACCGGAGAGAGGACACTGCACATGCAGGGGACGCCACATTTATAAAGACCGTGCACCGGAGAGAGGACACTGCACATGCAGGGGGCGCCACATTCATAAAGACCCGCAACCGGAGTAGAGTGACCTGCACATGCGGGGGCGCCACATTCATGTCAGGGGTCACAAAGGTATTCAGACCCCTTTACATCATTTTTCACTCTCAGTCAGATAATCTATGGTGCGGCCCTGTAGGTTATTATTGGGTTTGGGGTCTTAGTTACGAGACGTTACAGACCACTGCGCCGGAGCTACGCGATGCAGGACGGTGCACGGACGTCGTAGGATCCTGGTTATCGGCTGTAGACGTCCTTTCCTCCGCGAGCGCCCAATTGAAGACGCCACCATCTGCACCGACACGGCGGAGCCATAAACAAGTCCTCCTCCACACATGGGACCAACCAACATGGCGGCTGAAGAGCGACGTGGACACTGGAAGCAGAACCTTCAAGTCCGAGGGTTTGGGTCCTGCGATGGTCTTCGTCTCCTGTCAATGGTTTATTATCCGTGTTTGCTGCTCCATTGTATTATCCTATTGTTATCTGTAAGCGAGGACCCTGCCCCCAGTATAAGCCTGCAGCCCCCCTAGTATATATCCAGTGAGCCCTCTGGATATAGCCAGCAGCCCCCTATATAAAGCCAGCTGTGCCCTAGTATATGCCTGCAGCCACTGCCCCCAGTATACCATCCTGGCCAAGCCCTCCAGTATAAGCCAGCAGCCCCCTGCACCCATTATATAGCCAGTGCAAGCCCCCTAGTATATAGCCACAGCCCCTAGTATATATCCGACTGTGCCCTTTATATAGACAACCCCGGCCCCCTAGTATATAGCCCAGCCCCTAGTATATAGCCACTGCCCTAGTATATGGCAACCCCTGCCCCCTAATATTGTCCATCCAGCCCTAGTATATAGCCAGTGGTTTTTTGCCCACAGTATTAGCCAGCCCCTGCCCCCTAGTATATAGCCAGTGCCTGCCCAACGTATATAGCCAGCACCTGTCCCCTGTATATTGCCAGCAGCCCCCAAGTATATAACCATCAGCCCCCTACTATAAAGCCAGCCCCTGCCACCTAGTATATAGGCTGTGCCTGCCTCTTAGTAATAGCCAAAGCCCCCTAGTATATAACCAGCAACCCTCTAGTATCTAGCCAGCCCCTGACCCCTAGTATCTAGCCGGCCCCTGATCCCTAGTATCTAGCCGGTCCCTGACCCCTTGTATACAGCCAGCGCCAGCCTCCTAGTATATAACCAGCTCCTGCCCCTAGTATATAGCCAGCGTCTGCACCCAGTATATAGAAAGCGTCTGCCCCCTAGTATATAGCCAGCGTCTGCCCCCTATTATATAGCCAGCATCTGCCCCCTAGTATATAGCCAGCGTCTGCCCCCTAATATATAGCCAGCGTCTGCCCCCTAGTATATAGCCAGCGTCCGCCCCCTAGTACATAGCCAGCGTCCGCCCCCTAGTACATAGCCAGCGTCCGCCCCCTAGTATATAGCCAGCATCTTCCCCTTAGTATATAGTCAGCAGCACCCTAATATATAGCCAGCACCTGCCCCTTAGTATATAGCCAGCAACTTCCCATTAGTATATAGCCAGTGCCTGCCACTTAGTATATAGCCAGCAGCCCCCCAGTAAACTGCAAACCCCTGCCCCCTAGTATATAGGCAGTGCTTGCCCCTTAGTATATAGCCAGAATCCCGTAGTCTATTGCCAGCAGCCCCATAGTCTATAACCAGCAGCCCCCAGTATATAGCCAGCGCCTGCCCCCTAGTATATAGCCAGCTCCTGCCCCCTAGTATAAAGCCAGCAACGCCATAGTATATAGCGAGTGTCAGCCCCTTAGTATATAGCCAGCAGCCCCCTAGTATATAGCCAGCTCCTGCCCCCTAGTATATAGCTAGTGTCTGCCCCCTAGTATATAGATAGCCCATGCCCCCTAGTATATAGACAGCCCCTGCCCCCTAGTATAAAGCCAGCAACGCCATAGTATATAGCGAGTGTCAGCCCCTTAGTATATAACCAGCTCCTGCCCCCTAGTATATAGCCAGCCCCTGCCCCCTAGTATATAGTCAGCAGCCCCTAGTATATAGCTAGTGACTGCCCCTTAGTATATAGCCAGTAGCCCCCTAGTATATAGCTAATGCCTGCCCCTTAGTATATAGCCAGCAGCCCCCTAGTATATAGCCAGCCAGCAAACCCTAGTATATAACCAGCAGTACCCTACTATATAGCCAGTGCCTTCCCCCTAGTATATAGCCAGTGTCTGCCTCCTAGGATATAGCCAGCCCCTGCCCTCTAGGATACAGCCAGCCCCTGCCCCCTAGGATATAGCCAGCGCCTGCCCCCTAGTATATAGCCAGCACCTGCTCCCTAGGATATAGCCAGCTCCTGCCCCCTAGAATATAGCCAGCCCCTGACCCCTAGTATATAGCCAGCCCCTGACCCCTAGTATATAGCCAGTGCTTGCCCCTCAGTATATAACCAGCAGCCCCCTGCCCCGGATATGCCCGGCCTTTTGAAAAAAACAAAACTCTGTACTCACTTTTCAGACGCCCCTCGCAGCTTCTCTTCTGTCTTCTGATTCTACGGGTCCCCTTAGTATATAGCCAGCTCCTTCCCCCTAGTATATAGGCAGCCCCTGCCCCCTAGTATAGCCAGCCCCTGCCCCCTAGTATATAGCCAGCCCCTGCCCCCTAGTATATAGCCAGCTCCTGCCCCCCTAGTACATAGCCAGCTCCTGCCCCCCTAGTACATAGCCAGTTCCTGCCCCCTAGTACATAGCCAGCCCCTGCCCTTAGTATATAGCCAGCAGCCCCCTAGTATATAGCTAGTGCCAGCCCCTGTCCCCTAATATATAGCCAGCCAGTGCCCCCTAGTATATAGCCAGCCCCTGCCCCATAGGATATAGCCCACGCCTGCCCCCTAGGATATAGCCAGCCCCTGCCCCATAGGATATAGCCCACGCCTGCCCCCTAGGATATAGCCAGCGCCTCCCTCCTGCAGTGACTCCCATCTCCCCTCCTGCAGTGATAGATGACCCCCATCTCCCCCCTGCAGAGATAGGTGACCCCCATCTCCCCTCCTGCAGTGATAGGTGACCCCCCATCTCCCTCCTGCAGTGATAGGTGACCCCCATCTCCCCCCCTGCAGAATGTCTACCCCATCTCCTCCTGCTGATAGTTGACCCCCATTGTCCCCTCCGATTATAGGTGACTGACCCCATCTCCCCTCCTGCAGTGATAGGTGAACCCCCATCTCCCTCCTGCAGTGATAGGTGACTCCCATCTCCCTCCTGCAGTGATAGGTGACCCCCATCTCCCCTCCTGCAGTGATAGGTGACCCCCCCACCCCCCTCCTGCAGTGATAGGTGACCCCCATCTCCCTCCTGCAGTGATAGGTGACCCCCATCTCCCTCCTGCAGTGATACGTGACCCCCATCTCCCTCCTGCAGTGATCGGTGACCCCCATCTCCCTCCTGCAGTGATAGTGACCCCCATCTCCCTCCTGCAGTGATAGGTGACCCCCATCTCCCCTCCTGCAGTGATAGGTGACCCCCATCTCCCTCCTGCAGTGATAGGGCCTGGCACCCCCATCCCCTCCTGCAGTGAGATGTGACCCCCATCCTCCTCCTGCATTGATAGGTGACCCCCATCTCCCTGCCTGCAGTTGATAGGTGACCCCCTCTCCCTCCTGCAGTGATAGGTACTCCCCCCTCCTGCAGTGATAGTGACCCCCATCCCCCCTGCAGGAGGTGACCCCATCTCCCTCCTGCAGTGATAGTTGACCCCCATCTCCCTCCTGCAGTGATAGGTGACCCCCATCCCCCTCCTGCAGTGATAGGTGACCCCATCTCCTCCTGCAGTGATAGGTGACCCCCATCACCCTCCCCTCTGCAGTGATAGGTCGGACCCCATCTCCCTCCTGCAGTGATAGGTGACCCCCATCTCCCTCCTGCAGTGATAGGTGACCCCCATTCCCCCTCTTCAGTGACAGGTGACCCCGATCTCCCTCCTGCATGATAGGTTGACCCCCATCCCCTCCTGCAGTGACAGGTGACCCCCATCTCCCTCCTGCTATGATAGTGACCCCCATCTCCCTCCTGCAGTGATAGTGTGACCCCCACTCCCCTCCTGTAGTGATAGGTGACTCCCATCTCCCTCCTGCAGTGATGGTGACTCCCATCTCCCTCCTGCTGATAGGTGACCTCCCATCTCCCTCCTGCGTGATAGATTGACCCCCATCTCCCTCCCTGCAGTGATAGGTGCCCCCATCTCCCTCCGAGTGATAGGTGACTCCCATCTCCCTCCTGCAGTGATAGGTGACTCTCATCTCCCTCCTGCAGTGATAGGTGACCCCCATCTCCCTCCTGCAGTGATAGGTGACCCCCATCTCCCTCCTGCAGTGATAGGTGACCCCCATCTCCCTCCTGCAGTGATAGGTGACGCCCACTCCCCCCCGTATAGCCCCTCTCTCCTGCAGTGATAGTGACTCCCCATCTCCCTCCGCAGTGAATGGTGACCCCTCTCCCTCCTGGTCATGTGTAGGTGACCCCCCATCACCTCCTGCAGTATAGGTGACCCCCATCGCCCTCCTGCAGGATAGGTGACTCTCCATCTCCCTCCTGCAGTTGATAGGTGACCCCCATCTCCTCCTGCAGTGAAGGTTGACCCCCATCTCCCTCCCTGCAGTGATAGGTGACCCCCATCTCCCTCCTGCAGTGATAGGTGACTCCCATCTCCCTCCTGCATCTCCGGAGCTCAGGCACAGGGATCCCGGGGTCTTCTTTACCTGTCACCAAGATTCTTCTCCCATGATTGCTTAGTTTTGCAGGACGGCCAGGAAGAGGAAGAGTTGATGGCATCCCAAACTTCTTCCACGTAATGATTATGGAGGCCACTGTGCTCTTAGGAACCTTGGGAGCTGCAGAAATTCTTTTGTGACCTTGGCCAGATCTGTGCCTTGCCACAATTCTGTCTCTGAGCTCCTTGGGCAGTTCCTTAGACCTCATGATCCTCATGTGCTGTGACCTGCACTGCGAGCTCTTATATAGACAGGTGTGGCCCTTCCTAATCAAGTCCAATCAGTTTAATTACACACAACTGGACTCCAATGAAGGAGTAGAACGATCTCAAGGAGGATCAGAAGAAAATGGACAGAATGTAAGTTACATATGAGAGTCACAGCAAAGGGGCCGAATACTTATCACCAGACTTGAGCTTTTTTCGCTTAATAAATTAGCAGAAAAATCTACATTTCTGTTTTTTTTCAGTGAGGATGAGGGCAGAGGACACATTACAGGGGAGAAGACAGAACATTAGTGGGGGGCAGCATGGGGCCCCTCACACTGTATATATATATATAACCCCCCCTCACACTGTATATATATATATATATATATATATATATATATATATATATATATATATTGCTTTCATGTTGTTGACGCCAAATTCTGACCCTACCATCCGAATGTTGCAGCAGAAATCGAGACTCATCAGACCAGGCAACGTTTTTCCAATCTTCTACTGTCCAATTTCCATGAGCTTGTGCAAATTGTAGCCTCAGTTTCCTCCCTCACACTGTGTATATATAACCCTCCCTCACACTGTGTATATATAACCCTCCCTCACACTGTGTATATATATAATCTCCCCTCACACTGTGTATATATATAACCCCCCCTCACACTGTGTATATATATAACCCCCCCTCACACTGTGTATATATATAACCGCCCTGTGTCACCAGATACATTATTGTCACCCGGCGTCTGAGCTGTGATCCGTGAGTCACATTCCCAGCTGTCGTCTCCCGTTTCCTGCACATTGTGTCGTGTTCCTGAGGGGCCGCTCAATCTAATTAAATACAACCCTTACATTCCCAGCCCCCGGAGGGACGTTACATTCCTTGCACCCCGGGGGGACATTACATTCCCCAGCCCCCAGGGGGACGTTACGAGTGGCACCCGGTGTAGTCTTCTGCTGCTGTAGCCCATCTGCCTCAGAGTTGGACGTACTGTGCGTTCAGAGATGCTCTTCTGCCTACCTTGGGTGTAACGGGTGGCGATTTGAGTCACTGTTGCCTTTCTATCAGCTCGAACCAGTCTGCCCATTCTCCTCTGACCTCTGGCATCAACAAGGCATTTCCGCCCACAGAACTGCCGCTCACTGGATGTTTTTTCTTTTTCGGACCATTCTCTGTAAACCCTAGAGATGGTTGTGCGTGAAAATCCCAGTAGATCAGCAGTTTCTGAAATACTCAGACCAGCCCTTCTGGCACCAACAACCATGCCACGTTCACAGGCCACAAATCACCTTTCTTCCCCATACTGATGCTGGAGATTGTCTTGACCATGTCTACATGCCTAAATGCACTGCCGCCATGCACCCCGGGGGGACATTACATTCCCCAGCCCCCAGGGGGACGTTACATTCCCCGCACCCTGGGGGGACGTTACATTCCCCACTCTCCAGGGGGACATTACATTTCCCAGCCCCCAGGGGGACGTTACATTCCCCGCACCCCGGGGGGACGTTACATTCCCCGCACCCCGGGGGGACGTTACATTCCCCGCTCTACAGGGGGGCGTTACATTCCCGCACCCCGGGGGGACGTTACATTCCCCGCACCCCGGGGGGACGTTACACTCCCCGCACCCCGGGGGGACGTTACATTCCCCGCACCCCGGGGGGACGTTACATTCCCCGCTCTACGGGGGGAAGTTACACTCCGGGGGACGTCGACGGTTTAAGGGAATTCTATGCCAGTAGTCGAACCTGTGGCATCCCCATCCCCCCCCCCCCCTTATCGTCCACAGGGCCCCCCCCTCCCAATATTGTCAGAGGGCCCCCGTATAGTCACATGGCCTCCCTCCACTCCACAATATTGTCCGAGGCCCCCCATAACGTTACCGGAGGGCCTCCCCCCCTTTCCCCAAGAAGGTCATAGGGGCCCCCCACAGTTAGTCACAGGGCCCCCCTCCCCAAATTGTCCTCGAGGGGCCCCCCCAGTATAGTCAACAGGGCCTCCCCCCTCCCCAATAGGGTCAAGAGGGCCCCCAGTATAGTCACAGGGCCCCCACTCCCAATTGTCATAGGCCCCCCCAGTATAGTCACAGGGCCCCCCCCTCCCCAATATTGTCAGAGGGCCCCCAGTATATCACAGGGCCTCCCCACTCCCCAAATTGTCATCGAGGCCCCCCGTATCGTCACAGGGCCCCCCCCTCCCCAATATTGTCATAGAGCCCCCCCCCCGTATAGTCACAGGGCCTCCCCCTCCCCCAATTATGTCATAGGCCCCCCCCAGTCATATCACCAAGGGCCTCCCGCCCTCCCCATATTGTCATAGGGCCCCCACTTATCTGTCAAACGGGCTCCCACCCTCCCCAATATTGTCCTAGGCCCCCCAGTATAGTTTTACAGGCCCGGCCCCCCAGTATAGTTACAGGCCCACCACACTACAACCCCCCTCCCTCCGTCCCCACCCACCCGTAGTATATTCCACCGTCGCAATCACATCCCCCACATGCAGAGATAACGATAGATATTTACTTAGCATGTGCATCAGTGGTGCACAGCCGCGGGCCGGAATGCACGAATCCGTGAAGTGCAGACTGACTGAGACTGAGTGCTGGTGCGATGATTTCACCGCGCAGGAATCAGGCGCCGCGGGGAGAGGTATTTTGTGCTCCGCTGCGTTCGGACTTCTATTTCCTCATCCCGGAGCGCAGGCATCGGGCCAGGAGCAGAGCTGGAGCTGATTGGGCTGCCGCAGCCCGCACGGTTGCCGGGGCTCTCTGTCTCCATGGCTCGTGCGGAGTTCGCGGCCTCCCAGAGCATGATGGGAGGACAGAGCATTGCCCGTTCACAGAGCTCCCGCCCACCTTCACGGCGCTGACCTCCCGGCCCACCTGCGCCGTCCGACCACCCACCGACAATTGCGACCGGCCACACAGCACGACCCTGCGGTCACGAACATACCGCGTGGCATATGTTCGCCATCCACTGAACTAGGTTGCAGTAATTTTGTAACTAGAACTATGCCTACGTGACACAGATTAATATGCTTTTGTATAAGATAGGGATCTTCTACGAAATTATTGTCATTATTGATACTATTATTATTATTATGGGAGCTTATTATTATTATTATATATTAGTGAGATGATATATTATTTTTACTATTATTATTTATTTTGAACTATTCTTAATAATACCTCTCCATAATCTCACAATCTAAAATTTATACTTAATATATGTCTCAATAATTACAAATAATAAGCTCTCTGATAAGTATCCCTCTCTACATATCATGCATTAGTCTGTTTCCAGTGTAACAGTGGCAATAACATGGTCCCTTAGTTATCCAGAAAGTCTCGCTCTGTATCACTGGGCTTCTAGCTCATTTCGTTTAAGCTCCTGTCTATGGTGCAGAGGGTCCCGTGCCGAATCTCCAGCCTGGCAAAACTTTTTATGTAATGTAATTAAATAACGAGCTTGTTTCTGGGGAAGCCCTGGAGACCATATGATGGACAGATGGTGATCTCCGCTAACCGACACTTCGCTGAAAGTATTCCCTCCCGATGTCTGTAGAATCCATTTCTTTACTATCAGTCTGGATTTCAAAGATTTACTATGGGGACCAAGTCGGGACCTGGGGAGAGAAATCCGTGCCATCTCATAGCTGCCCGTTGACACGGGTCAGAGTGTAAGAAAACGGACTTTCCGGCAAAATCGGACGGTTGGGAGCTATGACAGATCCACTAACTCTTACAGTAGCAGAACCACTCCGGCCGGACACTACACAGATCCATTACTCTAAGTACAGAACCAGCTCCTGGGGACACTTACTTTGCTATGTTTGGGAAAAGGGACTCTCAAACTGATGTTTTTCTTCTAGCTTGGCATGGATGAGCCAACGGCTTCTGTGAGCGTAGGCCACGGGGGGCGCCCCTCCTCCTGAATACAGAACCAAGAGTCCAATGAACCGTCGCCACATTCCTGAAGACCCTGCACCAGGAAGGGACACTGCACATGTCAGGGGGTGCACATTCATGAAGACCCTGCTCGGAGAGAGGACACTGCACATGCAGTGGGCCGCCACATTCATGACGACTCTGCACCGGAGATAGGACCACTGCACATCAGTGTGCGCCACATTCGTGAAGACCCTGCACCGGAGAGAGGAACCCTGCACATGCAGTGGGCGCCCATTCATGAAGGCCCTGCACGTATGAGAGTACACTGCACATGCAGGGGGTGCACATTTCATGAAGACCCTGCATCGAGAGAGACACTGCACATTCAGGGCGCCACATTCATTAAGACTCTAAAACGGAGATAGACCTGCACATGCAGGGCGCCACATTCATGAGACCCTGCACCGTAAAGAAGAGGACAACTTGCGACCTGCAGGGTGCGCCACATCAGAAGACCCTGCAATCGGAGTGAGGACCTGCACATGCATGGGGCGCCACATTCATGAAGATTCTGCACCGAGAGAGGACACTTGCAACATGCAGGGGGGGCGCCACCTATGAAGACCCTGCCCATAGAGAGAGGACACTGCACATCAGGGGCGCCACATTCATGAAGTCCTCTGCAACCGGAGAGAGGACACTGCCATTCAGGGGGTCGCCACATCATTAAGAACTCGCACCGGAGAGAGGCCCCTGCACATGCAGGGGCTCCACATTCCATGAAGACCCTGCACCAGAGCGAGGACACTGCACATGCAGGGGGCACACATTCATGACGACTCTGCAACCGGAGGAGAGGTACTGTACATGCCGGGGGCGCCAATTCAGACGACTCTGCACCAGAAAGAGGACACTGCCCATTCGGGGCGCCACATTCATGAAGACTCTGCACCGGAGATGAGGACACTGCCATCCAGGGGCCCACATTCCTGAAGACCCTGCACTGGAGAGAGGACACTGCCCATTCAGGGGGTGCCACATTCAATGAATACCCCTGCCCAGAGAGAGGACCCTGCCCATCAGGTGGGCTCCACATTCATGAAAGTCCTGCAAACCGAGTATAGAGGACACTGCACATGGCATAGGGTGCCAGATTCCATGAAGACCCTGGGACTGAAGGAGGACACTGCAACATGCAGGGGGGGCGCACATTCATTAAGACCCGGCTCGGTAGAGAGGACACTCGCACATCAGGGGCGCCACAATCATGAAGACTGCACTGGAATGAGGACCCTGCACTTCAGGGGGGCGCCACATCATGAGACCTGCCACCGGAAAGAGAGACACTGCACATGCAGTGGGCGCCCATTCATGAAGACTCTGCACTGGAGAGAGGACACTGCCATTCAGGGGCGCCACAATTCATGAAGACCTGCACGGAAAGAGGCACTGCACATGCGGGGGGCGCCACATTTATAAAGACCGTGCACCTTAAGAAGGACAACGGCACATGCAGGGGACGCCACATTTATAAAGACCCCGTGCACCGGAGAGAGGACACTGCACATTCATGGGGGCGCCACATTCCATAAAGACCCGCAAACCGGAGAGAGTACACTGCACATGCCGGGGGCGCCACATTCATGTCCGGGGTTCACAAAGGTATTCAGACCCCTTTTACATACATTTTTCACTCGCATCAGATAATCTATGGTGGGCGCCCCTGTAGGTTATTATTGGGTTTGGGGTCCCCTTAGTTACGAGCGTTACAGACCACTGCGCCGGACCGCGACGCATGCAGGACGGTGCCATCGTAGACGTCGTAGGATCCTGGTTATCGGCTGTAGACTCCTTTCCTCCGCGAGCGCACAATTGAAAGACGCCACCATCTCATCCGACAACGGCGGAGCCATAACAAGTCCTCCTCCACACATGGGACCAACCACATGGCGGCTGAAGAGCGACGTGGACACTGAAGCAAACCTCAGTCCGAGGGTTTGGGTCCTGCAGATGGTCTTAACGTCTCCAGTGTCAATGGTTTATTATCCCCGGTGTTTGTCTGCTCCATTGTATATCCTATTGTATCTGTAAGCGGAGGACCCCGCCCCCCAGTATAAGCCTGCAGCCCGGCCCCCTAGTATATATCCAGTAGCCCTCTCGGAATAGCCAGCAGCCCCCTATCTAAAGCCAGCTGTGCCCTAGTATATCGCCTGCAGCCACGCCCCACAGTAATACCTCCTGGCCAAGCCGCTCCAGTATACAGCCAGCAGCCCCCTGCACCCATTTAGAGCCAGTGCAAGCCCCTAGTATATACCACACCCCTATGTATATATCCGAGCTGTGCCCTGTATATAGACAACCCCGGCCCCCTAGTATATAGCCCAGCCCCTAGTATATGCCACTGGCCCTAGTATATAGGCAACCCTGCCCCCCTATTATATTGTCCATCCACCCTAGTATATAGCAGGTGGTTTTTTGCCCACAGTATATAGCCAGCCCCTGCCCCCTATAATCGCCAGTGCCTGCCCAACAGTATATAGCATCCACCTGTCCCCGATTATATTGCCAGCAGCCCCCAAGTATATAACCATCAGCCCCCTACTTAAAGGCCAGCCCCTGCCACCTAGTATAAATAGCTGTGCCTGCCTCTTAGTATATAGCCATAAGCCCCCTAGTAACTAACCAGCACCCCTCTAGTAGCTACCAGCCCCTGACCCTAGTATCTGCTAGCCGGCCCCTGAGTTTTTCCCTAGTATCTAGCCTGGTCCTGCCCCTTGCTACAGCCACGCCACCTCCAAGTATAAACCAGCTCCTGCCCCTAGTATATAGGCCAGCTCTGCCCCATATATAAAACGCCGTCTGCCCCCCTATTATAGAGCCACGTCTGCCCCCTATTTATATACGCCAGCCTCTGCCTCCCTAGTATATTAGCCAGCGTCTGCCCCCTATATAGTAGGCCGCGTCTGCCCCCTATTATATAGCCAGCGTCCGCCCCCTAATATATAGCCACGTTCGCCCCCCTAGTATATAGCCACGTCCGCCCCCTAATATCTAGCCAGCGTCGGCCCCCTATTAGATAGCCAGCGTCTTCCCCTTAGTAAATATAGTCAGCAAGCGACCCTATGATAGCCAGCACCTGCCCCTTAGTTAGTAGCCATGCAACTTCCCATTAAGTATATCCATTTGCCTGCCACTATATATAGCCAAGCAGCCCCCATAAAACTGTCAAACCCCTCCCCCTAGTATAGAGGCAGTGCTTGCCCCTTAGTATATAGCCAGCATCCCGTAGTCTAATTGCCTTTGCCAGGCAGCCCCATAGTCTATAACCAGCAGCCCCCAGTATTAGCCAGATCCCGCGCCTGCCTCTGCCCCTATATAATAGCCAGCTCCTAAGCTCCTGCCCCCTAGTAATCAACCAGCACCGCCATAGTATATAGCGAGTGCGTCACACCTTAGTATATAGCCAGCACCCCCCGCCTAGTATATAGCCGCTCCTGGCCCCTATTATAGAGCTATTGTCTGCCCCTAGTATATAGATAGCCCATGCCCCCCTAGTATATAGACAGCCCCTCCCCCTAGTATAAAGCCAGCAAAAACGCATATTATATATGCGAGTGTCAGCCCCCTTAGTATATAACCAAACCAGCTCCTGCCCCCCTAGTAATATAGCAGCCCCTGCCCCCTAGTATCTAGTCGTCAGCCCCCTATGTAATAGCTATATGACTGCCCCTTAGGATATACCAGTAGCCCCCCTAGTAATATAGCTAATGCCTGCCCTTAGTATATAGCCACGCCCCCTATTATATATCCAGCCAGCACACCCGGTATAATAACCAGCATACCCTACTAGATATCCCGTGCCTTCCCCCTGAGTATCTAGGCCAGTGTCCTGCCTCCTAGGTATAGCCACCCCGCCCTCTAGATACAGCCATCCCCTGCCCCCTAGGAATAGCCAGCAGCGCCCAATATTGCCAGCGCCTGCCCCTGTATATTAGCCAGCACCTGCTCCCTAGGATATAGCCAGCTCCTGCCCACTAGAAATATAGCCAGCCCCTGCCCCCTAGTAGTATAGCCCGCCCTTGACCCCTAGTATATAGCCAGCCCCTGACCCCCCTAGTATTTATAGCCAGTGCTTGCCCCTCATATATAAACCAGCAGCCCCCTGCCCCGGATATGCCCGTCCTTTTGAAAAAAACAAAACTCGTAATCACTTTCAGACGCCCCTCGCAGCTTCTCTTCTCTTCTGTCCTTCTGAATTCTATCTACGGGTCCCCTAAGTAGTAGCCAGCTCCTTTCCCCCTAGTATATAGCAGCCCCTGCCCCTTATATAGCCAGCCGCCCTGCCCCCTAGTATATAGACAGCCCCTGGCCCCCTAGTATATAGCCACCCTGCCCCCCTATACATAGCCAGCTCCTTCCCCCCCCCTAGTACATAGCCATTTCTGCCGCCCCCTAGTAACTATCCCACCCCTGCCCTAGTATATAGCCAGCAGCCCCCTATTATATAGCTATTGCCCCCCCTGTCCCCTAATATATAGCCGCCAGTGCCCCCTAGTATCTAGCCAGCCCCCTCCCATAGGATATAGCCCCGCCTGCCCCTAGGATATAGCCAGCCCCCTGCCCCATAGGATATGCCCACGCCTGCCCCCTAGGATATGCCAGCCGCCTCCCCCTGCAGTGACTTCCCATCTCCCCCTCCTGCAGTGATAGGTGACCCCCAGCTTCTCCCTCTGCAGTGATAGGTGACTACCCATCTCCCCTCCTGCAGTGATAGTGACCCCCATCTCTCCTGCAGTGATAGGTGACCCCATCTCCCCCCCTGCAGAATGTTTACCCCATCTCCTCCTGCTGATAGTTGACCCCCATTTCCCCTCCGATTATAGGTGACGACCCCATCTTCCCTCCTGCAGTGATAGGTGAACCCCATCTTCCCTCCTGCAGTGGATAGATGACTCCCTCTCCCTCCTGCAGTGGATAGTGAACGCCCCTCTCCCCTCCTGCAGTGATAGGTGACCCCCCCACCCCCCTCCTGCAGTGATTAGGTGACCCCCATCTCCCTCCTGCAGTTATAGGTGACCCCCATCTCCCTCCGCGTGATATGACCCCCATCTCCCTCCTGCAGTGATGGTGGGAGCCCCCATCTCCCCTCCTGCAGTGATAGGTGACCCCCATCCTCCCTCCTGCAGTGATAGGTGACCCCCATCTTCTCCCTCCTGGCGTGACAGGTGACCCGCGATCTCCCTCCTGCAGTGATATGTGACCCCCATCCCCTCCTGCAGTGATATGTGACGCCCCATCACTTCCTGCATTGATAGGTGACCCCCATCTCCCTGCCTGCAGTGATAGGTGACCCCCTCGTCCCTCCGGCAGCGATAGGTACTTCCCCCCTCCTGCAGTGATAGGTGACCCCCATCACCCCCTGCAGGAAGGTGACCCCATCTCCCTCCTGCAGTGATAGTTGACCCCCATCTCCCTCCTGCATTGATAGGTGACCCCCATCACCCTCCTGCAGTGATAGGTGACTCCCACTCCTCCTGCAGGATAGGTGGACCCCCATCACCCTCACCCTCCTGCAGTGATAGGTGGACCCCATCTCCCTCCTGCAGTGATAGGTGATCCTCCCATCCCCTCCTGCAGTGAGTAGGTGACCCCCATTCGCCCCCTGTCAGTGAAACAGGTGACCCGCGATCTCTCCCTCCTGCATGATAGGTTGACCCCCCCATCCCCTCCATGCAGTGACAGGTGACCCCCATCTCCCTCCTGCTTGATAGTGGACCCCACATCTCCCTCCGCAGTGATAGTGTGTACCCCCACTCGCACCTCCTGTAATTGAATAGGTGACTCCCATCTCCCCTCCTGCAGTGATATGTGACTCCCATCTCCCTCCTGCTTGATAGGTGACCTCCCATCTCCCTCCTGCGTGATAGATTGACCCCCACTCCCTCCCTGCAGTGATCGGTGCCCCCATCTCCCTCCGCGTGATAGTGACTCCCATCTCCCTCCTGCATGATAGGTGACTCCATCTCCTCCTGCAATTGATAGATGACCCCCATCTCCCTCTCAGTGATAGGTGACCCTCCATCTTCCCTCCTGCAGTGATATTGACTCCCATCTCCCTCCTGCAGTGTAGGTGACCGCCCCAGCTCCCTCCTTGCCGTGATAATGACCCCCTCTCCCTCCTGCAGTGATAGGTGCTTCCCATCTCCCTCCGCAGTGATAGGTGACCCCCATCTCCCTCCTGCAATGATAGTGGGACCTCCCATCTCCTCCTGCAGTTAGGTGACTCTCATCTCCCTCCTGCCAGTGATAGGTGACTCTCATCTCCCCTCCTGCAGTTAATAGGTGACCCCCATCCTCTCCTGCAGTGAAGGTGAACCCATCTCTCTCCCTGCAGTTATAGTGACCCCCATCTCCCTCACTGTAGTGATAGGTTGACCCCCACTCCGCTCCTGCAGTGCTAGGTGACTCCCATCTCCCCCCTTCCTGATCTCCGGAGCTCAGGCACAGGGATCCCGGGTCTTCTTTACCTGTCACCAATATTCTTCTCCCAGATTGCTTAGTTTTGCAGGACGGCCAGGAGAGAAGAGTTGAGGGCATCCCAAACTTCTCCCCTTCCACTATGATTATGGAGGCCACTGTGCTCTTAGGAACCTTGGGTAGCTGCAGAAATTCTTGTTACCTTGCCAATCTGTGCCTTGCCACAATTCTGTCTCTCTGAGCTCTTGGGTTTGGCAGTGTCCTTAGACCTCATGATCTCATGTGCTGTGACCGCACTTCGACTCTTATATGACAGGTGTGGCCCTTCCTAATCAGTCCAATCGTTTAAGTACACACCACTGGACTCCAATGAAGAGGTAGAACTATCTCAGGAGGATCAGAAAAAATGGACAGAATGAAGTTACATATGAGAGTCCACAAAACAGCAAAGGGCCGAATAGTATCACCAGACTTGAGCTTTTGTCGCTTATAAATTAGCAGAAAATCTACTTTCTTTGTTTTTTTTCAGTGAGGATGAGGGCAGAGGGCACATTACAGGGGAGAGACAGACTTTTAGTGGGGGCAGCATGGTCCCCTCACACTGTATATAATATATATAACCCCCCCTCCATCTGTATATATATAATATATCATATACTCGATCCTATACTATATCATTATATCTCTATATATAAGCCGCCCCCCTCCAACCAACATAACCCCCCCCCCCTCTACACTTGTGTATACATAACCCCCCCTTAACACGTTAATATAACCCCCCCTCCACATCTGTATTTAAACACTCAGCTGCGACTTCTTATGATTTTTCTGTTCTTCCCCACTTATTCTTTACAAAAAACACCATGCTAGTAATATGGGTTGGACCCCCTTTGGCCTTCAAGAACTGCCTCAATTCTTCGTGGCATAGATCCAACAATGTGGCGGAAGCTCCTTCAAACGATGCCTCTTTGGATGGGATCTGGTGACGTGGAGGCCATTTGTGTCCAGTGCCTCATTGTCATGTTCAAGAAACCAGTCTAGATGATCCAAGCTTTATGACATGATGCGCATTAATCTGCTGAAAGTAGCCATCATATGTTACAATGCTACATTTGTGCTCATAAAGGATGGACACCTGGGCAGCAACATACTCAGTAGCTGTGGCCTTTTACCAAGGGGCCCAAGACACCTATGACACCACCACCCCCCTATCCTGAGCCGCGTACAAGGCAGGATTGATCCATGACAACCGACCACCACCAGCCTGAGCCGCGGATACAACAAGGGCATGATGATCCATGTAACACCTACCACCACCCCCCATACCCCTAGCCTGTGAGCCGCTGACTACAAGGCGAATGGATCCATGACACCTACCTAGCACCACCAGCCTGAGCCTCGCTTATACAAAGGCAGGATGGATCCATGAACACCGACATCACACCTAGCCTGACCCCGCTGATACCAGGCAGTGATGGATCCATGAACACCACCACCCACCCCCAGCAACCCACCACGAGCCTTACTGCACCCGCTGGATACAAAGGCAGGGGATGGTCCATGAACAACCCCCACCACCATCCAGCCTGACAGCCGCTTATACAAGGCAGGATGGATCCATGACACCACCGCCTGAGCCGCTGATACATAGGCAGGATTGGATCCATTTGACACCACCCACCCCCAATGGGGGAGGGGGGCCTAGCCAACCGGGAGGAGGGGAACCGACCGGTCTCAGCCTGACCCCCACGCTGATATCAACAAGGCATGATTGATCCATGACAAAAAAGAAACCACACCCCACCCATCCTTACCACCCCCCCCCCCCGCTGATACAAGGCAGGATGGATCCTAGACAACCACACCACAAAAAAAAAAAATAAAAAAACCACCACCCCCACTACCCACACCCACCATCCTTAACCCCCTCTTCTCAACACCCAGCTCCCCCACTTCCTTCTGTCTCCCTCCCCACCACCCTATCCAGCCCCATCCCTCCCCCCGCCGGGACCCCTCCATCCCCTTGCCCCCCTCTTCTGCCCCCACCCTGCCTTCCTTTCTTTCTCCCTTCGCCCCCACCGCCAACGAGGGAATAGTGCTCCTCCGCCCGCCCGGAGGCCCTCTGCCGACCAGCAGTAGGAATCCCCCCCGGACTCCCTATGGCTCCACCCTTCCGGGGCAGATCCACCCCTCCCTTCTCCTCCGTTTCTTGCCTCGGCTTTTCCCTTCTTTCTCCTTCCCACAAGCCTCCTCTCAAGGCGGCGGGCCCGGGCGATCCCTCCCTGCCGCCTCTGAGTGGGCAGGGGTTGGGCCCGGACATACAAAAAGGTGGTAGCCGTCAGAGCGTTGGTCTGGCGGTTTACTTCTCGCGGAGCGCGGTAGTGACCCTCCTGCCCCACGCCAGGACCCGCGGGAAAGAGGCAAACAAGCTACGGGGTCGCACCCGGTTCGTCCCTCTTCTGACGTGAGAGGCCGCTGTCATCGTGTCTCTCTTCCTTCTTTCAGTCCGCTATCCCCGAACTAAGTACGGCCATAAACTAACAGCCGCTCTGGAGTTCAGGTACCGCGTACCACGACGGGCGTAACGAGTTACCACGCCGACACCACCACCACCAGCCGAGCCGCTTGAACAATGCAGGATGGATCCCATGACACCAGCACCACCAGCCCTGAGCCGCCTATACAAGGAAGGATGGATCCATGCAAAACCACCACCACTCGCCTGAGCCGCTGCATTGATCAAGGCAGGATGGATCAATTGACAACCACCACCACCAGCCTGACCCGCTGTAAAAGGAAGTGGATCCATGCTTCACTGTGTCTAAGTTACCAAAATTCTGACCCTTACCATCCTAAAAAACAAAAGAACAAAACAAACCAAAAGATGTGCAGGCAGAAATCGGTACTATCAGCACCAGGCAACGTTTTTCCAATCTTCTACTGTCCAATTTCCATGATTGGCAAATTGTGCCTCAGTTTCCTGTTTCTTAGTCTGAAAGGGTGGCACCCGGTGGGTCTTCTGCTGTGCTGTACCCACTGCCTCAAAGGTTGACGTACTTTTGTGCCTTCAGAGATGTGTCTTCTGCCTACCTTGGGGTAACGGGTGGCGATTTATTCAACTGTTGCCTTTCATAGCTCCGAACCAGTCTGCCATTCTCCCTCGACCTCTGGCAGCCACAAGGCATTCCACCCCAGAACTGCCGCCTCACTGGATGTTTTTTCTTTTCGGACATTCTCTCGAAACCCGATAGGATGGTTGTGCGTGAAAATCCCCGTAAGATCATCAGTTTCTGAAATTAATCAGACCAGCCCTCTGGCCACCAACACCTGCCAACGTTCAAAGCAACAAATACCTTTCTCTCCATACGAGGCTTTCGGGAGAACTGCAGGTAGATTGATCGTGACCATGTATACATGCCTAAATTGCCTGCCGCCATGTGATTGTGTGGATTAACATTAAGTGTACTGTAGGCAGTTGGACAGGTGGACCTAATAAAGTGGCCGTGAGTGTATAATATATAATATATAAACCCGACCCCCACACTGTATATATATATATACTACCCCCCCTCACACTGTGTCTATATATATAATATATATATATATATATATATAGTTTATATTTTATATCAATATATAATAACCCCCCCTCACCTGTTTCATATATAATACCAACCATCACACTGTGTATATATAACCCTCCCCTCACACTGTGTATTAGAACCACTCCCTCACACTGTTGTAGATATATAATCTCCCCATGTATAAACCCCCATCACAACTGTTATATATATACCCACCCTCACACTGTTATATAGACCATAACCCCCCCTACTGTGTTATAACCGTACCAGATACATTATTGTCACCCGGCGTGAGGCTGTGATCCGTGAGTCTCCCATTCCCAGCGTGTCTCCCGTTTCACTGCACATTGTGTGTTCTGTTTCCTGAGGGGTCCGCTTCCAATCTAATTAAATACAACCCTTCATTTCCCAAGCCCCCCGAGGGACGTTACATTCCCTTGCACCCCGTGGGGATCATTAACAATTCCCCCAGCCCCCCAGGGGGACGTTACATTTTCCCGCACCCCGGGGGGACAGTTACATTTCCCCCAGCCCCCAGGTGGAGACGTTTACATTCCCTCCCGCACCCTGGGGGGACGTTTACATCCCCACTCTCCAGGGGGACACTTACATTTCCAGCCCACCAGGGTACGTTACCATTCCCCGCCACCATCCGGGGGGGGACATTACATTCCCCAGACCCCCAGGGGGACGTTACATTCCCCGCACCCTGGGGGACGTTTTACAGTCCCCATCTCCAGGGGGACATTACATTTCCAGCCCCAGGGGGGACGGTACCATTCCCCGCACCCGGGCTGGGACGGTTACATTCCCCGCACCCTCGGGGGGGGGACGTTACATTCCGCGCTCTTACAGGGGGGCGTTACATTCCCTCCCGCACCCCGGGGGACGTTACATTCCACGCGACCTCGGGGGGTACGTTACACTCCCCCACCCGGGGGACGTTACATTAACCCGCACCGCGGGGGGACTTTACATTCCCCGCTCTACAGGGTGGCGTTACAACTCCCCGCACCCGGGGGGGTACATCATTCCCCTCACCCAGGGGGACGTTACATTCCCGTTCCCGCACCCCGGGGGATTACATTCCCCGCTCTACAGGGGGGACGTTACATGCCCCGCTGCTACAGGGGGGCGTTACCTTCCCCCGCTCTACAGGGGGGGCAATTACATTCCCCGCTCTACAGGGTGGGCGTTACATTCCCCGCACCCGGGGACTTTACATTCCCCGCACCCCGGGGGGACGTTAAACATTCCCCGCTCTACGGGGGAAGTTACACTCCGGGGACGTCGACGGTTTAACCCCGAGTGTGCTGACATCATGGAGAGATGTGGGGGATGGGGATGACGAGGTCACATGACAATCACCTGATCTTCCAGGTCCAGGGCCGCATCCGCTCATGCTGTAAACAAGACAAGATGGAGGAAGGTCCCACAGGTGAGACCCCCCCCTCGCACCCCCCACCCGTCCTCTCACTCATGTCCTCTGTCCCCCTCGCTGTCAGCACCTCCACCGCCACTGCAGGATAAATCACCGCTCATTAGTCGCTGTAAATACCGCAATCAGCTCAATAGCAAACACAGATCCGAGGCACGGAGCACGGGACATTAACTTTATCACCTCAGTATCTACGAGACGAGGCCGGAGCCCACGCAGATAAGAGACACGTGTCCATGACCGCAGAGCACCCACCTGTTCCACAGAATGTCTCCCGAGATCCTGTCATCTCACCCAGCGCTGCGCCAACACGAGCGAGGACTTCCCCACCGCACCTGCCCCACGATCATGGTCAGCTGACCTGCGGAGAGAGGTCATAGGTGATGACACCAATAATAAATGGGACCCCACAAAGGAGGGACAGATGGATCACCTCGAGGAATACGGATGTCGATGTTTGATAGAGCTGGAGCGCCGTCCGGGTCCATGTGAAGAACCCGCTGCTGACCTGCGGGGAACCAGGGACTGTCTATGAGGAGACCCAACAGATTCAGGATACCCCCCCTCCCCCGGGCTGTGATACAGAATACCTCCCCCCTCCCCCCGGCTGTGGATACAGAATACCTTCCCCCCCCCCCTCCCCAGCTGTGGATCAATACCCCCCCCCCCCCCCCCCCCCGACTATGAATACAGAATACCCCCGCTCCCCCCGGCTGTGGATACAGAATACCCCCCCCCTATTTATCTCCCACCCCCTGTTTATTTCCGGGGTCTCCACCTTTATACAGAAGGCCTCCTCTTCGGGGTTGCTCTCTGTCCGTCGTTGTGGGATGTTGAAGCTGCTCCAGTCGTCTCGGAGGGGCCGCTTCCGGTTGACCACCTTGAGGGGCTGTGGGAGGAGGCACGGTGATGTTAATGTGGTTGGTTATGTGATGGATCCACTAATGCCGGGACTCACCAGCGCCTGATACTTGTTCTGACTCCCCATCGTATGTGACAGCAGACACTTGTCCGTCTCCTCCCCGATCTCCTCACTGGAGAAGAACTCGCTCAGCTTCTGGACGCTGCAGGAACATGAGAGAGAGCAGATAGACAAGGAAAGGCTGGGCCCCATAGCAGAGTCATTCACGGGCCCCCCTTCCCCCCACCTTTATGTACTTATATATATATATTAGAGCATATACACATAAGTGTCAGGCTCCAGACGTAAGCCGACACCTGGGAGCGGAGTGTAAGTGGCACCCGGTCTTCACCGGAGTCCGCCGTAAAGCGGGTTGGACTTGTTGCGGCGTGGTACCACCAGGTCGCTCCACAGGCATGACTTTGTCCACAGTGGTGGCCGAGACAAAGTACAAAGTCGGAGAGCAGAATCGAGGTCGTGGACAGGCAGGAGGTCAGGACAGGCGGCACAGGATTGGAGTCAGGAGCAAGGCAAAAGGTCAAGGCAGGCAGCAGAGGAGGGAAGTCAAGAACAGAACCGAGTCACAACAGGCAATCTCAATACAGGCAGGGAGCATACAGGGACAAGCTTTCACCAAGATATCACTAGGAAGGCGGTCAGCCAGCACCAATCTTTGGTGCGCTGGCCCTTTAAATCTTAGACGGCCGGTGCGTGCGCTTACTAGGAGACAGGAACGCGCGCGCCGAAGCGAGGAGACCGTTGCTGGAGCGTGGCGAGGTAAGTGTAGCTGCTGAGCTCAAGGGGGAACAGGGAGGCACCCTGGTGCACCTGTAACCCCGCACGTGGGTTGCAAGGGCACCCGTGACAATAATATACACACTGGGGGAGATTTACCATCAGGCTCATTCTCCTATCTCCAGTGCAGCTAGTCCGAGCCCCCTGACACTGCGGGCCACACAGTGGCTGCTACTCCTGTTGTTACACCCCTGCTCTGATCTGTCCCCCCTCAATGGTCAGTGTTAGACCTGCCCCCATTGTTTACAAGACCCCTCCCTCTTCTATGCTCCTCCCTCATTACATACCTGACCAGTGCCTTCACTGTAGAGCGCACCACGCTGGAGAGTAGAAACAGCGGCGTCACCAGAATGTGAAAGAGCGAGAGCGAAGCGAAGGCCACGGCAGGGGAGAAGTCGTCACGGCTCAAGAGATGGATGTGGACCACGAATGTCTGAAGGATGGGAGAAAGAACAGGGTCAACGAGAGAAGGGGCTGCACTGGGACAAAGACAGAATGAGGCACTTACTATCAGTACAGCAGCGATGGGGATGGCGGCATTCATAAATACTGCAACGAGAGGAAAGCAAAGGGGTCATCACATGCAACATGCGTGTCCTCCACATAGACGCGATGAGCGGAGCGGCAGCACACAGACTGTTCACACATGAAGAACGTGAGGCATTGCAGGAGTTAGGGGCAGGGTCTCCCATCTCCATCAGGACTGACAAAGCTGCAAATGGATTGGGTCAATGACTGAAGGTAAAGTCATAGAGAACATTTCTCTGCTCCACCTTGAGTCCCCATATAATACATAGAAACCCCCACAACAAGGGGAGTTATAGAGACTTTCTATACGGCCCAACACAAAAGAAAAGCTAAAACAAGCAGATCCAGAGCGGGAGCGTGGAGAGGAAAGGCAGTATGGAGGGAGCTGGGAGCCGAAGGGGAACTGGGGACCGTAGCGAGACACGGGTGTACCTGCAATCCAGGATGTGGGTCGCGGGGACACCTGTAACAGAACTCACCCCCTGCAGAACCTCTGCAGAAGGCCATGGTCCAAGATACTGGGGCACATTTACTAAGGGTCCGTCGGACGCATTTTCGTCGGGTTTCCCATCAATTTCCGTTTTGCGTCGAACTGCCCCGGGATTTTGGTGCACGCAATCGGATTTTGGCTCATCAGCGCTGGCTTGCACAAGACAGAAATTGGGGGGCGGGCCATCAGACAACCCGACGGATTCCAGCGACGCGCTGGATTCAACAATTCGAATTTTGTCACAAGACACGCACTTACAAGCACCGGGAAGAAGCAGGTGAACTCCGGCGGACCTCGGCGCGGAAACGACGGATGCAGGAACTCGGACACACGATCTTAGTGAATCGCGGCTGACCCGAATCCTCGTCAGACAATGCACCGCGGGATCGCGACAGGACCGGGTAAGTAAATCTGCCCCACTGTCTTCATGTCCAGAACCTCCTTTATCACAAAGACATCAGTGGAGTCAGCCTCAGGAGCCGGAGGAGGAGATTGCCGAGAGAAGAGGTTCAAGAGGACAGGCTTCATGAGAGAGACGTGGAAGGAGTTTGGGATTCCCATAGTGGGAGGAAAGCTGAGTTTTTAAGCCACAGGATTTATGCGCTTTATCACCTTGAATGGCCCTAGAAAACGTGGACCAAGCTTGTAGCTGGGAATCTTCGGCCGGACATATCTGGATAATAGCCACACCTTCTCACCTGGAGAGAAAACTGGAGGAGACCCACGCTTCTTATCAGCTTGGGTCTTGGTGTGGAACAACGCCTGAAGCAGAGACTGATGTGTCTTCCCAAATCGATTTGAGGTCCTGCACAAATTCTTCCACCGCTGGGACATCCGAGGGCAACGACAGAGGAAGAGGCGGGCGTGGAATTCGCCCAAAGACAATAAAGAAAGGGGCAGCCCAGAGTTTGGTTGACTCTCTCAACTTGCCCGTTAGTCTGAGGATCGTATGCAGAGGAGAAGTCCAGCTTGACCTGCAGTTGATAGCAGAGGGAATGCCAGAATCTGGAAATCTGGAAACTGTGCAGAGGGAGTCCATGTAGCCAGAAGACATGGAGGAAGAACAGACTGGCCAGGCGAGGAGCTGACGGCAGACCTGGCAGCGAAACAAAATCTTGGAGAACCGGTCAATTATCACCCAGATGACGGAATTTCCAGAGGTAGATCCGTAATAAAGTCCATGGCCACGTGCAGCAGGGTAACGGCAACAGGAGACCAGCAGGTTTTAGGAAAGATGGCCTGTCACGAGCACAGGAGGTGCAGGAACCCACAAACTCTTGAACATCTTTGACCAGGTCTGGCCACCAAGAGTAACGAGAAATGAGGGCTGAGCGCTGCACCCCAGAATGCCCAGCCACTCGAGAGCAATGACCCCAAGTCAATATCTTTTCCCGTAAAGCAGGTCGGACGTAGGTCTTGCCAGGAGGGAGCTGCCGCAGATCCACTGGAGCAGCAAGAATCAGTCTTTAAGGAGGGATAACATACCGAGGAGCCAGATCTTCCCCGACAACATTGGAGGCACGAGGCAGGGCAGAAGTGGATCTGGAAAACTGAAGCAAGAAAAGAAAATGGACCAGTGAGCTTGTAGTGGGTTGTGGCGCTGAGAAGTTTGGAGGTACAGGAGATTCTTGTGGTCCGTATATATACAGACCGGAGGACGACCCCCCTCCAAAAGATAGCGCCACTCTTCCAAGGCAAGTTTAATAGCCAAAAGTTCACGATCTCTAATGGAGTAATTCCTCTCGGCAGCAGAGAAGGATTTAGAGAAAAATCCACAATTGAGTGTTCTGCCTTTGGGCCCTTTCTGGGTGAGAACAGCTCCAGCACCTACAGAGGAAGCATCCACCTCAAGTTGGAATGGTTTCTCAGAGTCCGGCCATGTAAGCACAGGAGCAGAAGCAAAGGCAGATTTAAGTTTGGAAAATGCTTCTTCGGCCACCCGCCGCAAAGTGGAATGGACATCTGGGGCAGGGTACCACCAGGTTGCTCCAAAGGTGCGACTTTGCCCTGTGGAGGGCAAGGCGAGGTAAAAAGTCGTGAGGCAGAATTGTGGTCGTGGACAGGCAAGAGGTCGAGACAGGCAGCATGGGATCAATGTCAGGAACAAAGCACGGAGTCAAAGTCGGGAATGGAACCGGGGTCACGGGAAATCAGCAGACAGGCACTAGGCAACGAAAGAAGCTTTCTCTGAGGCATGTAGTACAAAGATCCGGCGGAAAATGCAGGAAGTGGCTTTTATAGAATTCCTGAAATGGCCAGCACCAATTAGAGGTGTGCTGGCCCTTTAAATCTTTGAGCACCGGCACAAGCGCCCTAGGATGTTAGGGAACGTGCGCTGGGCTGCTGGCTCAGGAGCGGAAGCGTGGAGAGGTAGTGCAGTACAGAGGGGAGCTGCAGGGAAGCTGGGGACTGGAGTGCCTGGGATGTGGGGACACCCGTGACAACTATGTAGCCTTGAGGCTTTTATCACATACACCAAGGAATAATTTGTAGGACCAACTACATGAAGTGTAGTGTGTATGAGAACGTAGGGCTAGCAGCTTCCCTGCTGTGTAGAAGGTGTCAGGAGCTGGGGGAAGAGTCAGCAGAGGAGTGAAGTATTTATGACGCAGCATGAGGTTCAGACAAAGTTATGTAAAAGCACAGACTTGAAGTTCTGGTGTTATGCAGAGATAGGAAACAGCCTGGATAGACTGGAAGGACAGGCAATGACAGAAGGACAGAGGAATAAAACCCTTTAACAGCCTATCCGAAGTGGCAGGTGCTAACTAGTCAACATGACAACAACAAGTGGAACAGAACAAAGACGATAAATGCAATACAAAAATTGAAAGGAAAACAGGCAAAGGATAAAACAATCCCAAATACAGAGGTCAAAAAGAACACCAGCTTGTAAGACTATAGCAAGCAAAGAGAAATTAGTCAGCAATCTTTTCATAGGATGTCAGAATCCTGGTCTAGAAAACGATTGGATGAGCTCTCTTCAAGAGACGCAGAGAGAATAGGACCCAGTCTGCTCCTAAGGACTATAGCCCTTCCAATAATCCAGATACTGCACCATGGACTCTGTACATATAGATGGCGGCTGGTGATGGATCATGTACCATGGACTCTTGTACATAGAGATGGGGCTGAAGTGATGGATCATGTACCATGGACTTGTAACATATATATGGGGCCGGTGATGGATCATGTCCATGGAATCGTACATATAATATGGCGGCTGGTGATGTATCATGTGCTATGGACTCTGTACATATAAATGGGGCTGGTGATGGGTCATGTACCATGGACTCTGTATATAGATAGTGGCTGCTGTGGTGATGGATCATTGTACCATGGACTCTGTCATATAGATGGCGGCTGGGATGGATCATGTACCATGGACTTGTATAATATAAGAGTGTCGGCTGGTAATAAATCCTGTACCATGGATCTGTACATATAGATGGGGCTGCTGATGGATCATGTTCCATGGAATCTGTACATAATATGGCGGCTGGTGATGGTCATGCTCCATGGACCTGTACATATAGATGGCGGCTTGCTGATGGGATCATGTAACTGGATCTGTACATATGATGGGGCTGGTGATGGATCATGCTCCATGGACTCTGTACATATAGATGGCGGCTGGTGATGTCAATGTACATGGACTTGTACATATGAGATGGCGGCTGGTAATAGATCATTACCATGGACTCTGTACATATAGATGGCGGGCTGGTGATGGATCATGTACCATGGCTCTGTACATATAGATGGTGGCTGGTAATGTATCCTGTACTATGGACTCTGTACATATAGATGGCGGCGGTGATGGATCATGTACCATGGACTGTATACATATAGATGGTGGACTGGTGTGGATCATGTACCATGGACTCTGTACATATAGATGGTGGATGGGTGATGGATCATGTACCATGGACTCTGTACATATAGATGGTGGCCGGTGATGGATCAGTACCATGGACTCTGATTATAGATGGCGGCCGGTGAGGATCATGTACCATAGATCTGTACATAGATGGTGGGGCTGGTGATGGATCATGTACATGGACCTGTACATATAGAGGGCGGTGTGATGGATCATGTACCAGGACTCTGTAAATATAGATGGCGGGTGGTGAGGATCATTGTACCATGGATCTGTACTAAATAGATGGGCAGACGGTAATAGATCATGTACCATGGACTCTGTACATATAGATGGTGGCTGGTGGAGATCATGTACCATGGACTCTGTACATATAGATGGCGGCTGGTGATGGATTCATGTACATGGACTCGTACATATAGATGGGGGTGGTGATGGATCATGTACCATGCCTCGTACATATAGATGGCGGCTGGTAATAGATCATTACCATGGACTCTGTACTATAGATGGTGCTGGTGATTGATCATTACCATGGACTCGGTACATATAGATGGTGGCTGGTGATGGATCATGTACCATGGACTATGTAACATATAGATGGGGTGGTGATGGATCATGGTACCATGGACTCGTACATATAGATGGCGGTGGTGATGGTCATGTACATGGCCTCTGTCATATAGATGGCGGCTGGTGATGTAGCATGTACTATGGATTCTGACATATAGATGGCGGCGGTGATGGATCATGGTACCATGGACTCTGTACATATAGATGGCGGCTGGGGATGGATCATGTACCATGGACTCTTACATAGAGATGGCGGCTGGTGTGGGGGTCATGTACCATGGACTGTACATATAGATGGCGGCCGGGTGATGGGTCATGTACCCTGGACACGTACAATAGATGGCGGCTGGTGCTCGATAAGCGTACCATGGACTCTGTACAAAGATGGCGGTGCTGAGGGATATGTACCGTGGACTCTGTATATATATAGATGGCGGCTGGTGATGGATCATGTACCATGGACTCTGTACATATAGATGGAGGCTGGTGATAGATCATGTACCATGGACTCTGTACATATAGATGGCGGCCGGTGATGGATTATGTACCATGGGCTCTGTACATAGAGATGGCGGCTGGTGATGGGTCATGTACCAAGGATTATGCCTCCCCCACAATGTTATCCCTGTGTCCCTTCCTCCGTACATAAAAACCTGTTTCCCCCTCCTCCCCCTTTTTTGTTGGGTCAGAGTTTCCTCCAGCAGCTTCTTGTGGATCCTTAGGACCTTGGAGAACAAAAACAAGAGAAAAGGGGACAGGAGGCAGAGAGAACTTCATGCTCTTACCCGCAGTATAGTCCATTAAAAGATAGAGCGGGGGCAATTGACCCCCCACACCTGTCCCCATGGAGGAGCGCAGCTAGATGCACCATTACCACAAACCGGAAGTTGGGGGGGGGGGGGGGGTAAGGGCCCGAGAGCAGACGAGGGAGGGGTGAGGGAGGGGGTGGGGCCAGTGACTAGCGAGGTGAGTGGAGCAGGGGAAGGGTCCGTGTGGGCAGAGGGGAAGGGTCACTACAGGTAGTGGAAGGGGAGGGTCCTCTGGGGTGGGGGATGAGGAAAGTGTCCCTGAGGTGAGTGGAGGGGTAAGGGTCCGTATGAGGTGAGGGGAGGGGGTAAGGGTCCTCTGAGGTGAGTGGAGGGGTAAGGGTCCTCTGAGGTGAGTGGATGGGTAAGGGTCCTCTGAGGTGAGTGGAGGGGTAAGGGTCCTCTGAGGTGAGTGGAGGGGTAAGGGTCCTTGAGCGGTGATAGGGATGGTGAAAGGGTCCCAGGGAGGGGATGGCGAGGGGGAAGGAGGCCCGAAGGCGAGAGGGTACGAGGGTCGTTGGGGAGGGAGGGAGGGTTGGGCGGTTGTAAGGGGTTAGGAGGGTAAGTGGAGGGGGTAAGGTCCTTGAGGTAGTGGAGGGGTAAAGGGTACTGAGGTGAGTGGAGGGGTAAGGGTCCTTGAGGTGAGTGGAGAGGGTAAGGGTCCTCTGAGGGTAAAGTGGAGGGGTAAGGGTCCTCTGAGGTTGAGTGGAGGGGTAAGGGTCCTCTGAGGTGAGTGGGAGGGTAAGGGTCCTCTGAGGCAGTGGGGGGTTAAGGGTCCTCTGTGGGGTGAGGAGGGTAAGGGTCCTCTGAGGTGAGTGGAGGGGTAAGGGTCCTCTGAGGTGAGGGGAAGGGGTGAAGGGTCCACTTGAGTGGGATGTAAGGGTCCTCTGATGGTGTAGTGAGAGGTCCTCTGAGGTGAGTGGAGGGGTAAGGGGTCCTCTGAGGTGGGTGGATGGGTAAGGGTCCTCTGAGGTGAGTGGAGGGGTAAGGGTCCTCTGTGGGGGAGGATGGGTAAGGGTCCTCTGAGGTAAATGGAGGGATATAAGGTTCCTCTGAGGTGAGTGGAGGGGTAAGGGTCCATTGAGGTGAGTGGATGGGTAAGGGTCCTCTGAGGTGAGTGGAGGGGTAAGGGTCCTCTGAGGTAAGTGGAGGGGTAAGGGTCCTCTGAGGTGAGTGGAGGGGTAAGGGTCCTCTGAGGTGAGTGGAGGGGTAAGGGTCCTCTGAGGTAAGTGGAGGGGTAAGAGTCCTCTGAGGTGAGTGGAGGGGTAAGGGTCCTCTGAGGTGAGTGGATGGGTAAGGGTCCTCTGAGGTGAGTGGAGGGGTAAGGGTACTCTGTGTGGGAGGATGGGTAAGGGTCCTCTGAGGTGAGTGGAGGGTAAGGGTCCTCTGAGGTGAGTGGAGGGGTAAGGGTCCTCTGAGGTGAGTGGAGGGGTAAGGGTCCTCTGAGGTGAGTGGAGGGGTAAGGGTCCTCTGAGGTGAGTGGATGGGTAAGGGTCCTCTGAGGTGAGTGGAGGGGTAAGGGTACTCTGTGGGGGAGGATGGGTAAGGGTCCTCTGAGGGTAAGTTGGAGGGTAAGGGTTCTGAAGTGAGTGGGAGGGGTAAGGGTCCTCTGAGAGTGAGTGGAGGGGTAAGGGTCCTCTGAGGTTGAGGTGGAGGGGTAGGGTCCTCTGAGGTGAGGGAGGGGTAAGGGTCCTCTGAGGTGAGTGGAGGGGTTAAGGGTCCTCTGAGGTGAGGGGAGGGTAAGGGTCCTCTGAGGTGAGTGGAGGGGTAAGGGTACTCTGTGGGGGAGGATGGGTAAGGGTCCCCTTTGACTCACTTGACACCGAGGTGTAGAGGGCGAAGGCCTTCAGGCTGGTCATCTCCTTCTGCCGCGTCTCCTCTACGTGCTGTGGAGATGTGCTCCAAGGAGAGAGTTTCAGCAGTTTGATCCCTCGCAGCATCTCATTGGTTTCTTCAGACGCTCGTTGGAATATTCCTGGAAGATGGAGAGATCCATCACCGGGGCCCACACCACCACAACGGGCTCCATAGGGAGCATCATACATATAGAGCCAACAACGCTGGGAGTAGGGACTAGGACAGAAATCACTGCAATAACACAAAGAACGTACACAACGTGCGCGCACATAGCACACATATAACACATATAATAACATACATATATAATACAACACACATATAAACACATAGCACAACAATAACACTATAAATACACACATATAACACATATATAATACACATATAACACATATATAATACATAGCACACATACACTCAGCTGCCACTTCATTATGATGTCCACCATGCTAGTAACGGGTTGGACCCCCTTTTGCCTTCAGAACTGCCTCAATTCTTCGTGGCATAGAACAAAAGGTGCTGGAAGCTCCTCAGAGATTTGCCCATAGTGACATGATGGATACACAGTTGCCGCAGATTTGCGGCTGCACATCCATGATGCCAATCTCCCGTTCCACCACAAACCCAAGATGCTCTATTGGATTGAGATCTGGTGATGTGGAGCCATTTGTGTCCAGTGACCTCTATTGTCAGGTTCAAGAAACCGTCTGAGATGCTTCCAGCTTTATGACATGGCGCATTATCCTGCTGAAAGTAGCCATCAGATGTTACAGGGTACATTGTGCTCATAAAGAGATGGACATGGTCAGCAACAATACCATGACACCACCAGCACCAGCCTGAGCCGCTGATACAAGGCAGGATGGATCCATGACACCACCAGCCTGAGCGCTGATACAAGCAGGATGGATCATGACACCACACCACCAGCCTGAGCCGCTGATACAAGGCGGATGGATCCATGACACCACCACCACCAGCCTGAGCGCTTGATACAAGGCAGGATGGATCCATGGACACCACCACCAGCCTGAGCGCTGATTACAAGGCAGGATGGATCCATGACACCACCACCACCAGCCTGAGCCGCTGATCCAAGGCAGGATGGATCCATGACACCACCACCACCAGCCTGAGCCGCTGTGATACAGGAGGAGGATCCATGACACCACCACCACCAGCCTGAGCCGCTGATACAAGGCAGGATGGATCCATGACACCCACAACACCAGCTGAGCCGCTGATACAAGGCAGATGGATCCATGACACCCACCACCAGCCTGAGCCGCTGATACAAGGCAGGATGGATCCATGACACCACCACCACCAGCCTGAGCCGCTGATACAAAGGCAGGATGGATCCATGACACCACCACCAGCCTGAGCCGCGATACAAGGCAGGATGGATCCAGACACCACCACCACAGCCTGAGCGCGGTGATACAAGGCGGAGGGATCCATGACACCACCACACCAGCCTGAGTGCTGATACAAGGCAGGATGGATCCATGACACCACACCACCAGCCTGAGCCGCTGAACAAGGCAGGATGGATCCCTGACAACACCACCACCAGCCTGACCCGCTGATACAAGGCAGGATGGATCCATGACCCCACCACCACCAAGCCTAAAGCCGTGATACAAGGCAGGATGGATCCATGACACCAGACCACCAGCCTGAGGCGCGATCATGATACAAGTAGGATGGATCCAGGACACACACCAGCCTGAGCCGCTGATAAAGGAGGAGGATCATGACACCACCCACCACCAGCCATGAGCCGCTGATACAAGGCAGGATGGATCCATGACACCAGCACCACCAGCCTGAGCCGCTGATACAAGGCAGGAGGATGGATCCATGCACCACCACCACCAGCCTGAGCCGCTGATACAAGGCAGGAGGATCCCATGACACCACCACCACCAGCCTGAGCCGCTGATACAAGGAGGATGGATCCATGGACACCACCACACCAGCTGAGCCACGCTGATACAAGGCAGGATGGATCCATGACACAACCACCACCAGCCTGAGCCGCTGACACAAGGCAGGATGGATCCATGACACCACCACCACCAGCTGAGCGCGTGATACAAGGCAGGATGGACCATGACACCACACCACCAGCCTGACCCGCGATACAAGGCAGAGGATCCATGAACCACCACACCAGCCTGAGCCGCTGTGATACAAGGCAGGATGGATCCATGACACCAGCACCACCAGCCTGAGCCGCTGATACAAGGCAGGATGGATCCATGACACCACCAGCACCAGCCTGACCCGCTGATACAAGGCAGGATGGATCCATGACACCACCAACACCAGCCTGACCCGCTGATACAAGGCAGGATGGATCATGACACCACCACCACCAGCCTGAGCCGCTGATACAAGGCAGGATGGATCCATGAAACCACCACCAACCAGCCTGAGCCGCTGATACCAAGGCAGGATGGATCCATGACACCACCACCCCCAGCCTGAACCGCTGATACAAGGCAGGTGGATCCATGACACCACCAGAACAGCCTGAGCCGCGATACAAGGCAGGAGGATCCATGACACCACCACCACCAGCCTTGAGCCGCGGATACAAGGCAGGATGGATCCATGACACCACCACCACAGCCTGAGCCGTGATACAAGGACAGAGGAGGATCCATGACACCACCACCACCAGCCTGAGCCGCTGATACAAGGCAGGAGGGATCATGACACCACCACCCCAGACTGGCCGCTGATACAAGGCAGGTGGATCCATGACACCACACCACCAGCTGACCCCGCTGATACAAGGCAGGATGGATCCATGACACCACCACCACCAGCCTGAGCCGCGGATACAAGGCAGGATGGATCCATGAACACCACCACCACCAGCCTGAGCCCGCTGATACAAGGCAGGATGGATCCATGACACCACACCACCCGCCTGACCGCTGATACAAGGCAGGATGGATCCATGACACCACCACCACCAGCTGCTGAGCCGCTGATACAAGGCAGGATGGATCCATGACACACCACACCACCACCGACCGCTGAACAAGCGGATGGACATGCACCACACACAGCCTGAGCCGCTGATACAAGGCAGGATGGATCCATGACACCACCACCCCAGCATGAGCCGCTGATACAAGGCAGGATGGATCCATGACACCACCACACCAGAATGACCCGTGATCCAAGGCAGGATGGATCCTGACACAGCACACCAGCCTGAGCCGCTGATACAAGGCAGGATGGATCCATGACACACAGCACCCACCAGCCTGAGCCGTGATACAAGGCAGGATGGATCCATGGCACCACCACCACCAGCTAGCGCTGATACAAGGCAGGATGTCACATGACTACCACCACCAGCTGAGCCGCTGATACAGGCGGATGGATCCATGACACCACCAACACCCACAGCCTGAGCCGCTGATACAAGGCAGGATGGATCCATTGCACACCAACCATGACACCAGCCGAGCCTGCTGATACAGGCAGGATGGATCCATGACACCACCAGCCTGAGCCCGCGATAGTTACAAGGCGGATGGATCCATGACAACACCACCACCACATGAGCCGGCGATACAAGGCAGGAGGGATCCATGACACCAGCCCACCAAGCCGGAGCGCTTGATACAAGGCAGGATGGATCCAGACACCAGCACCACACAGCCTGAGCCGCTGATACAAGGCAGGATGGGATCCATGACACACCAACAAGCACCAGCCTGAGCCGCTGATACAAGGCAGGATGGATCCATGACACCACCCCCCAGCATGCCACCTGCTACCAGGAAGGATGGATCCAGAAAACAACCACCAGCCTGAACGTTGATACCAAGGCAGGAGGGATCCAGACACCATCACAACCAGCTGCCCGCTGATACAAGGCGGATGGATCCATGACACCAACCAGCCTGAGCCGCTGATACAAGCAGGGATGGATCCAGACACCACCACCAACCAGCATGACGCAGCTGATACAAGGCAGGATGGATCCCATGACACCAGCACCACCAGCTGAGCCGCTGATACAAAGGCAGGATGGCTCCATGACACCACACCACCAGCCTGACCCGCTTGATACAAGGCAGGATGGATCCATGGACACCACCACACCAGCCTGAGCCGCTGATACAGGCAGGATGGATCCATGACGACCACCACCACCAAGCTGAGCCGTGATACAAGGCAGGTGGATCCATGACACCAGCACCACCAGCATGACCCGCTGAACAAGGCAGGATGGATCCATGACACCACCACCACCCGCCTGGCCGATGATAAACAGGAGGATGGATCCATGACACACCACCACACAGCTGAGCCGCTGATACAAGGCAGGATGGATCAATGGACACCACAACCAGCCTGAGCCGTGATACAAGGCAGGAGGATCCAGACACCACCACCACCAGCCTGACCGCGATGATACAAGGCTGGATGGATCCTGCTTTCATGGTGTTGTACCAAATTCTGACCCTACCATCCGAATGTCGCAGCAGAAATCGAGACTCATCAGACCAGGCAACGTTTTTCCAACTTCTACTCTCCAATTTCGATGAGCTTGTGCAAATTGTAGCCTCAGTTTCCTGTTCTTAGCTGAAAGGAGTGGCACCGGTGTTGTAGTCTTCTGGCTGCTGTAGCCCATCTGCCTCAGGAGTGGACGTATGTGCGTTCAGAGATGCTCTTATGCCTACCTGGGTGTAACGGGTGGCGATTTGAGTCACTGTGCCTTTCTATCAGCTCGAACCAGTCTGCCACTTTCCTCTGACCTCTGGCCATCAACAAGGCATTTTCCACCCACAGAACTGCCGCTCAATGGATGTTTTTTTTTTTCGGACCATTCTCGTAAACCCTAGAAGATGGTTGTGCGTGAAAATCCCAGGTAGATCAGCAGTTTTGAAATACTCAGGACACGCCTTCTGGCACCAACAACCATGCCACGTTCACAGGCCAAAATCACCTTTCTTCCCCATACTGATGTCGGGAGAACTGAGGAGATGTCTGACCATGTCTACAGGCCTAAATGAATGCGCCTGGTTGGCTGATAGAAATTAAGTGTTAACGAGCAGTTGGACAGGTGGACCTAATAAAGTGGCTGGTGAGTGTATAACACATATATAATACACATACATAATACATAGCACACATATAACACATAGCACACATATAACACATATATATAGCACATACATAATACATAGCACACACAGCACATAGCACACATATATATATATATATATATATATATATATACACAACACACATGTATAACTCTAGACACAATAACACATAATATAACACATACACTAAACACATAGCACACATATAAACACATACTAAACAAACCTGGTACATAGCACACATATATGTATAAGACAAAACACCATAGCACACATATACACACATATATAATATATAAAACATATAATACACAGCACACAGCACAATATAACACATACATAATACATAGCAACACATATAAACACATATATAAACACAGTACCATATACAAACATATATAATACACCTATAACACATACATACTACATACATGGGAACATAGCACACATGTATAACACATAACACACATATTAACACATTTATATAATACAACATATTTAACACATAGCACACTATAAACACATATTAATACACATGTATAACATATGCACAACCAGCGTGTCCTCTGGCTGAGAGAGTTTGGTGGCGCACAAAGTACTGGAAGGGGGCGCCGCACGATGATGCAGCAGCTCAATCAGGGCATGATCCCAAGGATGTAATAGAGGAGATGATCCCCACTATAATCTATGGGAAGAAAAACTCTTATCATCTGCAAGATCTCCACAGACACCACAAGAACATCTCCTACACAAAGTCTGACATCTGATTCAAGATGAACCCCCCTCCCCCCACCTCAACCTCTCTACCCCTTACCTTGGGGGGCGATACTGAGCAGTGATTATTGCTCCAAAGGTAGAAACCCTGCAATATCTGACCAATCCTAAATATAACAAGACAGACCTGATAAATTACACTCCAATCACTCTACCTCTCGGGACGCGCCAGATACAGGCCCGCCCCTCCTCTCGGAGAGGACAGACTACAGGCCGCCCTCCTCTCAGGACACAACAGACTACAGGCCGCCCCTCCTCTAGGACACACCAGAATACAGGCACACATCCTCTCGGACGCGCAGACTACAGGCCGCCCTCCTCTCGGGACGAGACAGATACAGGCCGCCCCTCCTCTGCGGACACACACAGACTTACAGGCCACCCCTCCTTTCAGGAACACCAGACTACAGGCCGCCCCTCTAGGCACACCCAGACTACAGGGGCCGACCCTCCTCTCAGGACACACCGACTACAGGCCACACCCCCTCGGGACGCACCAGAATACAGGCCCCCCTCCTCGGGACGAGGACAGACTACAAGCGCCCCGCCTACAGGAAAACCAGGACTACAGGCCACCCTCTATCGGGACACACCAGAACTAGGCGCCCCTCCTCTCAGGACACACCAGACTATAGGCCGCCCTCCTCTCAGAGGACACACCAGACTACAGGCCACCCCTCCTCTCAGGACACACCAGACTACAGGCCGCCCCTCTTCGGGACGAGACAGACTACAGAGCCGCCTCCTCTTAGGGGCACCAAAATACAGGGCACCCCGCCTCTCACGGAAACCCAGACTAAGGCCACCCATCCTCTCGGGATGCGCCAGACTACAGGGCCGCCCTCCCATTCAGGATGCACCAGTAACAGGCCACCCCCCCTCTCAGGACACACAGACTACAGCCGCACACGACTATAGACTGCCCTCCTCTCGGATGCACCAGACTTACAGGCCGCCCCTCTCTAGGACACACCAAGACTACAGGCCGCCCTCCTCTCGGGACGTGCCACACATACAGGGCCCCCTCTCGGGACGCGCCAGACTACAGGCCGCCCTTCTCTCGAGACGGGCCAGACTACAGGCCGCCCCTCCGCTCGGGACGGCCAGACTACAGGCCGCCCTCCTTCGGGACACATCAGACTACAGGCCGCCCCTCCTCTCATGCACACACCAGACTTACAGGCCGCCCCTCCTATCAGGACACCACCAGACTACAGGCCGCCCCTCTCTCAGGACACACTAGGACTACAGGCCGCCTCCTCCTCTCAGGACAACAGAATACAGGCCGCCCTCCTCCAGGACACACCAGACTACAGGCCCCCTCCTTTCAGGACAACCGACTAAGGCGCCCTCCTCTCAGACACACCAGACTACAGGACGCCCCTCTCTCAGGCCGCACCAGACTAAGGCCGCTTTCTCCTCTCAGGACACCACAGACGACAGGCCGCCCCTCCTCAAGGACACAACAGACTACAGGCGCCGCCCCTCTTCAGGACACACCCAGACTACCAGCCGCCCCTCCTCTCAGGACACACCGACTACAGGCCGCCCTTCTCTCAGAACACACCAGACTACAGGCCGCCCCTCCTCTCAGGAAACACCAGACTACAGGCCGCCCCTTCTCTCAGAAAACACACCAGAATACCAGGCCGCCCCTTCCTTCAGGCCGCACCAGACTACAGGCCGCCCCTCCTCTCAGGACACACCAGACTACAGGCCGCCCCTTCTCTCAGAACACACCAGACTACAGGCCGCCCCTCCTCTCAGGACACACCAGACTACAGGCCGCCCCTCCTCTCAGGACACACCAGACTACAGGCCGCCCTCCTTCAGGACAAACCAGACAACAGGCCGCCCCCTCCCTTCAGGGACACCAGACTTACAGGCCGCCCTCTCTCTCAGAACACACCAGACTACAGGCCGCCCTCCTTCAGGAACACACCAGACTTACAGGGCCGCCCCTCCCTCAGGCCGCACCAGACTACAGGCACGCCCTCCTCTCAGGCCGCACCAGACTACAGGCCGCTCATCCATCTTCCAGACACACCAGACTACAGGCTACCCCTCCTCTCAGGCCGCATCAGACTACAGGCTGCTCCTCCTCTCAGGACACACCAGACTACAGGCCGCCCCTCCTCTCAGGACACACCAGACTACAGGCTACCCCTCCTCTCAGGCCGCACCAGACTACAGGCTGCTCCTCCTCTCAGGACACACCAGACTACAGGCCGCCCCTCCTCTCAGGACACACCAGACTACAGGCCGCCCCTCCTCTCAGGACACACCAGGAGCGGAGCCCTTGGAGAGGCACTATCATTACCAGGAAGCAGCAGTTCCGGAGCTCCGGATTATTACCCACACATCTGACGCCGGAGAAGACACAAACGCTTACAAGTAGAGTGAAGGCTGAGCGGAGTGCGAGTGTTATATGATCCCTACATCTCTCACACTTAGAGACATCACTGAATATCACAATCTCAAGGTCTTACCCAGTTACAAGCCAGATAAGAGACGGCCAATATGTGTCACACTCCATCCAACTACTGCCTGTAATAGGGACACGACGGATAAGAGAGCAGAAAAGAGAAGAAGACAATGGGGGTCATTTACTAAGGGCCCAAATCGCGGTTCTCATTCGGGTTACCCGAATTTTACCATTTTTCGCCGATTTTCCATAAATTGCCCCGGGTTTTTGGATCGCATCAATGTCGGCATGTACGTGATGGAAATCGGGGGGCGTGCCTGTAAGAAAACCCGACGGATTTGGAAAAACCGCTGTATTTTTTTTAAAAAAAGTGTCGCTTGACAAGCACTTACCTGCACCCGGCCTGACTTGGTGAACTTCAGTTAACTCCGACGGACTTTAGCGCAGCAGCGACACCTGGTGGACATCGGGCACAGTACCTTAGTGATCGCCGGAAGACCTGAGTCCTCCACAGAGAACGCGCCGCTGGATCGCGAATGGACCGGGTAAGTAAATCTGCCCCATTATTTTGATATTTGTGATTGGTGGGGGGGGGGATGTTGGACCTCTAGTACATTTATATTTTAATAAAACTGTATTTTATCGAAAAACATTCTGTGCATTCCATGTGTAACTATAATTGGGTGCGCCTTATACTGGTGCTCCGGACACTAAGTAATCAGTTCCGGTAGCACATGTTTTTGGACCCCTATTGGATGGAATGATATCCGCTGAGTGGCCCCAATCCTTTACACTACAATCTGTCGCACCTGAACCGGCATTGCCCAGAGGTTTGGACACAAAAAGAAAAACCACATGAGCTGATTGGTGTCGATTGCCACCAGGTTGCAGATCTGGCCGGATGTCATCTCTCCCATGGACATGTTGGACGTGGATAGATGCATAATCTTACTGTAGATCTTGGTCTGCAGAAGAGAAGACGATAAATAACGAATAGTTACATCCCCCATCACTAAAACCACAGTCACCCCCTGCAGGTATGGAGCTGGAAAAGCTATTTCCATGGTGGTTCTACTTCGCTCTTTATTAGTGCTGGTTCTGGGGCTCATGTGATGTGCGGTGGCTCTGGGGGTCCTGTGATGTGCAATGGCTCTGGGGGCTCCTGTGATGTGCGGTGGCTCTGGGGGCTCCTGTGATGTGCGGTGGCCCTGGGGGCTCCTGGGATGTGTGGTGGTTCTGGGGCTCCTGTGATGTGTGGTGGTTCTGGGGCTCCTGTGATGTGCGGTGGCTCTGGGGGTCCTGTGATGTGTGGTGGTTCTGGGGGCTCCTGTGATGTGCGGTGGCTCTGGGGGCTCCTGTGATGTGCGGTGGCCCTGGGGGCTCCTGTGATGTGTGGTGGTTCTGGGGCTCCTGTGATGTGCGGTGGCTCTGGGGGCTCCTGTGATGTGCTGTACCTCTGGGGGCTCCTGTGATGTGCGTGGCTCGGCTCTGGGGGTCCTGTGGTGGGTGGATGTGTCTGGATGCGGTGGCTGGGGGCTCCTGTGAGTTGCGGTGGCTCTGGGGGGGTTCTGTGATGTGCGGTGGCTCTGGGGGCTCCTGTGCTGTGCCTCTGGGGGGAGTTCTGTGATGTGCGGTGGCTCTGGGGGCTCCTGTGATGTGCTGTGCCTCTGGGGGGTCCTGTGATGTGTGGTGGCTCTGGGGGCTCCTGTGGGTGTGGTGGCTCTGGGGGCTCCTGTGATTGTGGTGCGGCTCTGGGTCTCCTGGATGTTGTCCTGTGATGTGCGGTGGCTCTGGGGGCTCCTGTGATGTGCGGTGGCTCCGTGGGCTCCTGTGATGTGGGGTGGCTCTGGGGGGGCCCGTGATGTGGGGTGGCTCTAGGGGGTCCCGTGATGTGGGGTGGCCCTGAGGGGTCCCGGGTCCTGATAGCTAGTTTTTATGATTGTTGTCCATGGTGTGACCCCTCGCCTGGTCCTCACTGGTAGAGACCACCCGGCCGCATAGTCTGTCCCTCACCCATCACCCGGAGCTGAGGACATGGGTGACAGCTCCAGCAGGAGAAGGAAGATTTACATCAGGGACACTTGGCGCCAGTGGAGATCGGCTTTGTACTATTTATATGGAAACTCCCGTTATCTCCTGCAGCCCCCAAGGTCACTGCGCAGCAACAATACAGACACCAGGAGTCTCTACTGACCCTGCAAACCAGACGCCAAGATCCCATGCTAGACCCCCACCAGACCGCCGTGCCGGGCCCCCCACCAGAGCTGCAGATTCACAGGCTGTTACACTGTTTCCCCCTCTGCAGCTGTGGATAACGGATATGATCAGGATGGGTCCTGGTGGCACCTGTATCGCTCCGCGGAGGTTGATTCCGGTCTCGATGGCGACATAATACGAGGCCTGAAGGAAAGTTCTCTGCAGGAGGAGGGCGAAGAACAGCAGAACGGCCAGGACATAGGCGTTAGCCAAAAACTCCTGGGACGAGATGAAGGGAACCCCGAAAAATACAGTCTGCAAGAGAGAGGAGACACCAGATACTCCCTCACCCGGGCACACATAGACGGGCACACACATAGATGGGCACACACATAAATGGGCACACACACCCCGGGCACACACATAGATGGGCACACACACCCCGGGCACGCACATAGATGGGCACACACATAGATGGGCACACACACACCCGGGCAC
>WNYA01001768.1:445-55126 GCA_019512145.1 Engystomops pustulosus | reverse complement strand
AGCTAGAGGAGAGGTTGTCTACATAACCAGTTGGTCCACAGCTAGAGGAGAGGTTGTTTACATATCCAGTTGGTCCTCAGCTAGAGGAGAAGTTGGCCAGGTAATCAGTGGATCCTCAGTAAAAGCTGAGAGTATTCAGATCGTTGTTTTAGTAACATCTTCTATAAGAACACAAAGCGATGATTTTTTTTGGGAAAAAAAAATGAAAAAATGTATTGGTAATGGAAAAGCCCGGACAGCAAATGTGACCCCCCCCCCCCCTCCTATATTCTGATGATATTGCATGATCTTGTGTGATCTCTATGTGTCAATATGCAAATGACTGTGTAACAGGAAACAACATGCAATTTATTAATCTGTCTTCTCCTCTGTCTTCTCCTGCATCTACGTCCTGCTGATTCTGTTACTTTCCTGTCATATTACATTATTTGTATGAAACTCCGAAGGAAATACAAAATGTTAAGATTATACAAACAAACCGTCCACACCCAGTGTCCTCCAGTGTATAGCAGTCAGTGCAAAGCGAGTGCATCCTCATAGTAAACTAATCCCATAGGTTCAGTGATTTCCACGAATGCCTCACAAACCCATTGATTTCTATGGGTGTTTTCCCACTGCTTTGTATTTCCCCTGATCCATTGTTCGTGGGAAAAAATGATGAAACAAGTCCTATTTTTTTCACGTATGCGGATCAGGAAAGGCAATAGAAGTCTATGGGGCAGATTTACTTACCCGGCTCATTCGCGATCCAGCGGCGCGTTCTCTGCTCTGGATTCGGGTCCGGCCGGGATTTATGAAGGTAGTTGCTCCGCCGTCCACCAGGTGGCGCTGCTGCGCTTAAAAGCATCTGAACGCGCCGGAATACACCGAGGTGGACCAGGTGAAGGTAAGCGCTTCCCAAGCGACACATTTTCGGTTTTTAAATGCGGCGGTTTTTCCGAACACGTCGGGTTTTCGTTTGGCCACGCCCCCCGATTTCCGGCGTGTGTATGCCGGCGCCGATGCGCCACAATCCGATTGCGTGCGCCAAAATCCCGGGGCAATTCATGTACAATCAGTGCAAAACGGAAATATTCGGGTAACACGTCGGGAAAACGCGAATCGGGCCCTTAGTAAATGACCCCTATGGGTTCACAGAAACTGATGAAACATCGGTTTATTTCACTGATGAGGCTGAAAAACCAGGTGTGATCTTTTCAAAGCAATGTTAAAGGGAACCTCATTTTCACTAAAGACAGGTTACAGAAGCCCATCACACCTGCAGTGCAAAAATGTCTTACTGCTTTCTCTAAGCATTAGCATTACAATATAACTTTGGGTTATAACTTACCTTGCACCCTGACAGAATCCTCTGTGTAGTCCCAGGGGTTGGGCTTTGGATGCATTTCTAAAAACAACATGTGACTTATCTGTGCTGCAGACTGCTCAGCTCTCAGCCCCCATCTTTGTGCTCCTGTACAAGCTCCTCCCTCCTGCTCTTTCACAGAGCTCACAGCCTGGGGAGGTGGCATCAGTGGGGGAGGGAAAAGCTGTACAGGAGCACAATGGTGGGGGCAGAGAACTGAGGACTCTGCAGCACAGACAAGTCTCATGTTGTTTTTTTTAAATACATACAAACCAAAGCCCAACCCCTGGGACTACACAAATGATTCTATCAGGGTGCAAGGTAAGTTATAACACACAATTATACTGTAATGCAAATACTTAGAGAAAGCAGAAAATATTTGCACTGCAGTTGTAATGGGCTCCTCTGACCTTTCTTTAGGGAAAATAAGGTCCCTGTTGACAGGTTCTCTATAAACCTTCCGTTTTTGTTTTTTTTTGCGGACACTGAGACAAAACATAAAGGATGCGCAACTGAAGCTTGAACGTCAATGTCAATGTGAAAGAGCCCTTAGTTCAAGATTCTGCACTTGCTAATCATAAATGTACTCTTTGTACAAAAATATAACTACTATAATACTGCCCCCTATGTACAAGAATATAACCTCTATAATACTGCCCCCTATGTACAAGAATATAACTACTATAATACTGCCCCTATGTACAGGAATATAACTACTATAATACTGCTCCCTATGTAATACTGCCCCCTATGTACAAGAATATAACTACTATAATACTGCCCCCTATGTACAAGAATATAACTACTATAATACTGCCCCTTGCTGATCACCTGATGTTTTATAATACATGCATAAGGTACTGGCACTTATCAGTATGAAGAGCTATGAATTCCTATGTCTGATGGCAGAATCTCTGCAGTCTCCGTCCTGTGGATGAAATAATTGTTTTGTTATCTCTTTTCACACAAATGTCTAAATATAGCAGCAATAAGCTCCACAAGTCGCAGATTTAGATCTACATAGCTAGAGGCAAAACAACATGGAGACAAGCTGAGTGCTCTTACCAGAGGTAACACGCGGGGCACGCTCAGCGCTCTCACCAGAGGTAACACACGGGGCACGCTCAGCGCTCTCACCAGAGGTAACACATGGGGCACGCTCAGCGCTCTCACCAGAGGTAACACATGGGGCACACTCAGCGCTCTCACCAGAGGTAACACATGGGGCACGCTCCGCGCTCTCACCAGAGGTAACACATGTGGCATGCTCCGCGCTCTCACCAGAGGTAACACATGGGGCACACTCAGCGCTCTCACCAGAGGTAACACATGTGGCATGCTCCGCGCTCTCACCAGAGGTAACACATGGGGCACGCTAAGCGCTCTCACCAGAGGTAACACACGGGGCCCGCCCAGCACTCTCACCAGAGGTATCACATGGGGCACGCTCCGCGCTCTCACCAGAGGTAACACATGTGGCATGCTCCGCGCTCTCACCAGAGGTAACACATGGGGCCCGCCCAGCACTCTCACCAGAGGTATCACATGGGGCACGCTCAATCATCTGTGTAGGACCCAGGGGTTGGGCTTTGGATACATTTCTAAAAACAACATGTGACTTGTCTGTGCTGCAGGATGCTCAGCTCTCCAGCCACCATCTTTGTGCTCCTGTACAAAGCTCCCCCCTCCTGCTCTTTCACAGAGATGACAGCCTGGGACGTGCGCATCAATGAGGGAGGGAGGAGCATTGTACAGGAGCACCTGGTGGGGGGGCTGAGCGCTGAGGAGTGCTGAAGCACACGGCGCGCATGCGCACCACATTGTACATGTTCAAGGCATATTTGTAGATATAGATTGCAGGAAGAACAAGGGAGCGCAACAAAGCCAACAAGAAACCTAGGAGGGCGTAACGGTGATGCGTTTGCACCCCACCTGATTTCCAGTTGTCGTGTCCAAGTGCTTTCTTCGTCATCCCTCACCATACGTGCGGACATTCTTCGCAGTAAAGCAGCAAGGCCATGCAGACCCCCTCCTTTGTTGGCCCCACCTCCCCCGCCCAGGGTTAGACGGTGTTATGCGCCAACTTTTGACACTTTTTATACTTTTTGTCAGACATGACGAGAGGTGAATTTTTGGCCTACTCGTCAACTTCGCTTAGTCCGAATGAGTCCCGGGTCGGATGGGTGCCTAAACCTTCCGTGTGTTTTTGTTTGCGGCATCGAGTGCCGACGAACATTCTCGCGCGTTTAGCATGAAACTACGACAAACCAATACCCATAGATAATCGGCGCAACGAAGCTCGAATGTCAATGAAAAAGAGCCCGTAGTCCAAGATTCTTGCACTTGTTAATTCATATTTACTTGCCCCCCAGTACAAGAATATAACTACTATAATACTGCCCCCATGAAGAATATAACTAATATAATACTACCCCCTATGCTAAAGAGAATAAACTACTATAATACGGCCCCCTAGTGTACAAGATATAACTTACTATAATACTGCCCCTAGTACAGGAATATACCCTACGTTTAATACTGCCTTACAGGGCCTATAGATATGCCAAGAAAGAATATAACTGATAATACTGCCCCGTATGGTACAAGAATATAAACTTCTATGAATACCGCCCCCTATGTCAAGATAATAAATACTATAATACTGCCCCTATGGAAGATATAACATAATACGCCCTAGAAAAGAATTAAATACTATAATACTGCTCCCTATGTACAAGAATATAACTACATATAAGAAGCCCCCTATGTCAGGACTATAATACTATAATACTGCCATCCTTATGTACAGGAATGATAACTACGTAAACTGCCCCCGATGCTACAGGAAATTAACTACTATAATACTGCCCTATGTACAAGAATATAAGCTACTAGAATACTGCCCCCTATGTGCAAGATATATAACTACTATTAATACTGCCCCCTATGTACAAGATATACTACTATAATACTGCCCCCTATGTACAAGAATATAAACTATATAATATACCCTATGTACAAGAATATAACTACTATAATACTGCCCCTATGTACAAGATATAACTACTATAATACTGCACCCCTATGTACAGGGAATATACCTACTATAATACGGCCCCTATGTACAGGAATATAACTACTATAATATGCCCCTATGTACAAGAATATAATACTAGACATACGCCCCCTATGTGCAAGAATATAACTACTAATACTGCCCACCTATGTTACAAGGATATAACTACTATAATACTGCCCCCTATGTACAAGAATATAACTACTATAATACTGCTCCCTATGTACAAGAATATAACTACTAACAATACTGCCCCATGGTACAGGAATATAACTACTATAATACTGCCTCCTATGTACAGGAATATAACTACTATAAACTGCCCCCATGTACAGGAATATAACTACTATAATACTGCCCTATGTACAAGAATATAACTACTAGAATACTGCCCCCTATGTGCAAGAATATAACTACTATAATACTGCCCCCATGTACAAGGATATAACTACTATAATACTGCCCCCTATGTACAAGAATATAACTACTATAATATGCTCCCTATGTACAAGAATATAACTACTATAATATGCCCCTATGTACAAGAATATAATACTATAATTACTGCCCCCTATGTATAAGAATATAACTATATAATGCCCCCCTGGTACAAGAATATAAAATACTCTAATACTGCCCCTAGGTACAAGAATATAACTACTATAATACTGCCCCTATGTACAGGAATATAACTACTATAATATGTCCCCATGTACAAGAATTAAAGTATATAATACCCCCTAGGTACAGGAATAGAACTATATAATATGCCCCCTATGTACAAGAATATAACTACTATAATACTGCCCATGTACAAGAATATAACTACTATAATACTGACCCCTGTGTACAGGAATATAACTACTATAATACTGCCCCCTAGTACAAGAATATAACTACTATAATACTGCTCCCTATGCTACAAGATATAACTAATAATCTGCCCCCATGTACAGGAATATAACTATATAATACTGTCCCCTAGTACAGGAATATACTACTATAATATGCCCCCTATGTACAGGAAATAAACTACTATAATACGCCCCCATATGTACAAGAAAGAATTAACTACTATAATACTGTCCCCTATGTACCGGAATATAACTACTATATAATACTGCCATCTATGTACAGGGAATACCTACTATAATATGCCCCCTAGTACAAGAATATAACTACTATATACTGCCCCCTATGTACAGGAATATATAACTACTATAATACTGCCCCTATGTACAAGAATATAACTACTATAATACTGTCCCCTATGTACAGGAATATAACACTATATATGCCCCTAGTACAGGAATATAATACTATAATACTGCTCCCTATGTACAGGAAGTAACTACTAAATACTGCCCCCTATGTACAAGAATATAAACTACTATAATACTCCCCTAGTACAAGAATATAACTAATATAATATGCCCCTATGTACAGGAATTAACACTATAATACTGACCCCTGTGTACAAGAATAACACTACTATAATACTGGCCCCTAGTACAAGAATTAAACTACTATAATACTGCACCCTATGTACAAGAATATAACTACTATAATACTGCCCCCTATGTACAAGAATTATAAATATATAATACTGACCCCTGTGTACAGGATATAACTACTATAATACTGCCCCTATGTACAGGAATTAACTACTATAATACTGCCCTATGTACAGGAATATAACTACTATAATACTGCCCCCTAGTACAAGAATATAACTACTATAATACTGCCCCCTATGTACAGGAATTTAACATACTATAATATGCCCCCTATGTACAGGAATTTAATACTATAATACTGCCCTATGTACAGGAATATAACTACTATAATACTGCCCCCTATGTACAAGAATATAACTACTATAATACTGGCCCCATATGTAACAAGAATAAATACTATAATACTGCCGCCTATGTACAGGAATATACCAACTATATAAAACTGCCCCTAATGTACAGGATATAACTACTAACATACTGCCCCCTATGTACAAGAATATAACTACTATAATAATGTCCCCTATGTAACAGGAATATAACTACATAATACTGCCCCTATGTACAGGAATATAACTACTATTACTGCTCCCTATGTACAGGAATAAACTACTATAATACTGCCCCCTATGTACAGGATATAGAACTACTATATACTCCCACTATGTACAAGAATATAACTACTATAATACTGCCCCTATGTACAGGAATTTACTAACTTAACGCCCCTATGTACAAGAATAAAACTAATACATACTGCCCCCTATGTACCGGAATAGAACTACATTAATACTGCCCCTATGTACAGGAATATAACTACTATAATACTGCTCCCTATGTACAAGATTATAACTACTATAATACTGACCCTGTGTACAAGAATATATACTATAATACTGCCCCCTATGTACAAGAATATAAATAATATAATACTGGCCCCTATGTACAAGAATATAACTACTATAATAAGACCCCCCTAGTACAAGAATATAACTACTAAATACCCCCTATGTACAAGTATATAAACTATAATATTGTGCCCTATGTACAAGAAATAACTACTATAATACGACCCTGTGTACAAGAATATAACTACTATAATATGCCCCTATGTACAAGAAATATAATACTATAATACTGCCCCCTATGTACAAGGAATATAACTACATAATAAGGACCCTGTGTACAGGAATATAACTACTATAATACTGCCCCCTATGTACAGGAATTTAAAATATAATAGCCCCTATGTACAGGAATTAACTACTATAATACTGCCCCATGTACAGGAATTTAACTACTATACTATGCCCTAGTACAGGATATAACTATATAATATGCCCCCTATGTACAAGAATATAACTACTATAATACTGCCCCCTATGTACAGGATATAACTACTTAATACGCCCCTATGTACAGGAAATAAACTACTATAATATGCCCCCTATGTACAAGAATTAACTACTATATACTCACCCATGTACAAGAAATAACTCTATAATATGGCCCTATGTACAGGAAATTACCCTACTATAATACTGCCCCATGTACAGGAATATAACTACTATAATACTGCCCCCTATGTACAAGAATATAACATACTATATACTGGCCCCTATGTACAATATATAACTACTATAATATGCCTCCACTATGTCAGGAATATACCAACTAATAAAACTGCCCCCTATGTACAGGAATATAAATATATAATACAGCCCCCTATGTACAAGAATATAACTACTATAATACGTCCCCTATGTACAGGAATATAACTACTATAATACTGCCCCCTATGTACAGGAATATAACTACTCATAATACTGCTCCCTATGTACAGGAATATAACTACTATAATACCTCCCCTATGTACAAGAATATAACGTACTAATAACTGCCCCTATGTACAGAATTACCACTATCATACTGCCCCCATGTACAAGAATATAAATCACTATAATACTGCCCCCTATGATACAGGAATAGAACTACTAAATACTGCCCCTATGTACAGGAATATAACTACTATAATAATGCTCCCTAGGTAAAAGATTATAACTATTATAATACTGACCCCTGTGTCAAGAATATTAACTACTAATACTGACACTGTGTACAAGATATAAACTTCATAAACTGGCCCCTGTACAAGAATATAACTACTATAATTACGGCCCCTATGAAGGATATAAACTACTATAATACTGCCCCCTATGTACAAGAATATAACTACTATTAATACTGCCCCCTATGTACAAGGAATATAACTACTATAATACTGACCCCTGTGATACAGGAAATAATAATACTTAATACTGCCCCCTATGTACAGGAATTAACTACTATATACTGCCCCTAGTACAGGAATTAGAACTACTATAATACTGCCCCTATGTACAGGAATTTAACTACTATAAACTGCCCCTATGACAGGAATATAACTACTATAATACTGCCCCCTATGTACAAGAATATAAACTACTATAATACTGCCCCTAGTACAGGAATATAAACTACTATAATACTGCTCCCTATGTACAGGAATATAACTACTATAATACTGCCCCCTATGTACAAATAAGAATATAACTATATAATACTCCCCCTATGTACAAGACATATAACTACTATAATATGCCCCTATGTAACAGGAATTTACTACTATAATACTGCCCCCTATGTACAAGAATATAACTACTATAATATGCCCCCTAGTCTAGGAATAGAACTATACTGCCACTATGTACAGGAATATAACTACTATAATACTGCTCCCTATAGTACAGCCTATAAATACTATTATACTGACCCTGTGTACAGAATTAGACTACTTAATATGACTGTGTCAAGAATTATAACTACTATACTGGCCCCTATTACAAGAATATAACTACTATAAATACTGCCCCTATGTACAGGAATATAACTACTATAATACTGCCCCCTATGTACAAGAATATAACTACTATAATACGCCCCTGTACAAGAATATAACTACTATATATGACCCATGTACAGGAAAAACTACTAATACTGCCCCCCTATGTACAGGATTAACTACTATAAAAATGCCCCCTATGTACAGGAATTAAATATATAATATGCCCCTATGTACAGGAATTTAACTACTATAATACTGCCCCCTATGTACAGGAATATAACTACTATAATATCCTGCCCTCCTATGTACAAGAATATAACTACTAAAATATGGCCCCTATGTACAAGAATATAACTACTAATACTGCTCCTTGTAAAGAATATAATACTATAATACTGCCCCCTATGTACAAGAATATAAATACTATAATACTGCCCCCTATGACAAGAATATAACTACTAAATACTGCCCCCTATGTAACGGATATATAACTACTATAATTACTGCCCCTAGTACAGAATATAACTACTATAATACTGCCCTATGTACAGGAATATAACTACTATAATACGCCCCTATGTACAAGAATATAAACTTACTATAATATTTCCCCTATGTTACAAGAATATAACTACTATAATACTGCCCCCATGTACAAAGAATATAACACTATAATACTGCCCCCTATGTACAGGAATATAAACTATAATACTGCGCCCCTATGTACAAGAAATATAACTACTATAATACTGCCCCTAGTACAAGCATATAAACTACTATAATTATGCCTATGTACAAGAATATAACTACTAATACTGCCCCCAGTACAAAGCAATCATACATTACTAATAATACTGCCCCCTATGTACAAGAATATAATTACTATAATACTGCCCCCTATGTACAAGAATATAACTACTATAATACTGCCCCTTGTGATCAACTGAGTTTATAATACATGCATAAGGTACTGGCACTTACAGTATGAAGAGCTATGAATTCTATGTCTGATGGCAGAATTCTTGCAGTCTCGTCCTGGGATGAAATAATGTTTGTTATCTTTTCACACAAAGTCTAAAATATAGCAGCAATAAGCTCCACAAAGTCGCAGATTTAGATGTACATAGTAGAGGCAAAACAACATGGAGACAAGCTGAGTGCTCTACAGAGTAACAGGGGCGCTCAGCGCTCGCACAGAGGGAACCACGGGGCACGCTCAGCGCTCCAGAGGTAAAAGGCACATGGGGCACGCTCAGGCTCTCACCAGAGGTAACACATGGACATCAGCGCCTAACCAGGGAACAGGGGCACACTCAGCGCTCTCACCAGAGGGAACACATGGGGCAACACTCAGCGCTCTCACCGAGGTAAAACACAGGGCACACTCAGCGCTCTCACCAGAGGTAACACATGGGGCACACTCACGCTCTCACCAGAGGTAACACCATGGGGCACACTCAGCGCTTCACCAGAGGTAACACATGGGGCCAACTCAGCGCTCTCACCAGAGGTAACACATGGGGCAACTCAGCGCTCTCACCAGAGGTAACACATGGGCACACTCAGCGCTCTCACCAGAGGTAACACATGGGGCACACTCAGCGCTCTCACCAGAGGTAACACATGGGGCACACTCAGCGCTCTCACCAGAGGTAACACATGGGGCACACTCAGCGCTCTCACCAGAGGTAACACATGGGGCACACTCAGCGCTTCCACCAGAGGTAACACATGGGGCACCACTCAGCGCTCACCAGAGGAACATGGGGCACACTCAGCGCTCTCACCAGAGGTAACACATGGGGCACACTCAGCGCTCTCACCAGGGTAACACATGGGGGCACACTCAGCGCTCTCACCAGGAGGTAACACATGGGGCACACTCAGCGCTCTCACCGAGGTGGTAACACATGGGGACACACTCAGCGCTCTCACCCAGGAACACATCGGGGCACACTCACGACTCTCACCAGATAAGAAACACAGGGAACATCAGCACTCTCACCAGAGGTGTAAAACATGGGGCACAACTCAGCGCTCTCACCGAGAGGTAACACATGGGGCACACTCAGCGCTTTGCACCAGAATTTGGTAACACATGGGGCACACTCAGCCCGTCCACCAGAGGTAACACATGGGGCACACTCAGCGCTCTCACAGAGGTAACACATGGGGCACACTCAGCGCTCTCACCAGACGGTAACACATGGGGCACACTCAGCGCTCTCACCAGAGGTAAACACATGGGGGCACACTCAGCGCTCTCACCAGAGGTAACACATGGGGCACACTCAGCGCTCTCACAAGAGGACACATGGGGCCACATTCAGCGCACAGAGTGCTCACCAGAGGTAACACATGGGGCACACTCAGCGCTCTCACCAGAGGTAACACACAGGGGCACACTCAGACGCTCTCCAAGGAACACGGGGACACTCAGCCACTCTCACCAGAAGTAACACATGGGGGAACATCAGCTACTCACCAGAGGTTAAACAATGGAGGGCACCACTCAGCGCTCTCACCAGAGGCAACACATGTGAGGGCACACTCAGCACGCTCACAGAGGTACACACACGGAGAACGACCAGCGCTCTCACCAAGGCAGAAGGTAACACATGGGGCCGCCCAGCGCTCATCACCAGAGGTAAAACATGGGCACACTCAGCGCTCTCACAGAGGTAACACACGGGGCACGCTCAGCGCTTTCACCAGAGGTAACACACGGGGCACGTCAACACTCTCAACCAGAGGGTAAAACATGGGGCACACAGCACTCTCACCAGAGGTAACACCATGGGGCACACTCAGTGTTTCACCAGAGGGAACACATGGGGGGCCATCAGCGCTCTCACAGAGGGAGGGTAACACATGGGGCACGCTCAGCGCTTCTCAGCAGAGGTAACACATGGGGCACTCTCAGTGCTCTCACCAGAGGTAACACAGGGCACGGGGCACGCTTAGCGCTCATCACACCAGAGGGACAAAAACATGAGGCACGCCAGGCGCTCTCACCAGAGGTAAACATGGGGCACCTCAGTGCTCTCACCAGAGGTAACACATGGGCGCACGCTTGCGCTCGCTCTCACAGAGGTAACACATGTTAGCATGCTCGCGCTTCAACCAGAGGTAGCACATGGGGCACGCTCAGCTGCTTCACCAGAGGTCACCACATGGGGCACTCAGCAGCTCTACCAGAGGTAACAATGGGCACGCTCGCGCTCTCACCACGAATGTGGTAGACACATGGGGCACGCTCAGCGCTCTCACAGAGCGGTTAGACATGGGCACGATCAGCTTACCAGATGGGTGGACACATGGGGCACTCAGCGCTCTCACCAGAGGGTAAAACACATGGGGCACGTCAGCACTCTCACCAGATGGGGTAACAACATGGGGCACGCTCAGCGCTTCACCAGAGGTAACACAGTGTGGCCATGCAGAGCTCTCAAAAGACAGTAACATGGGGCACACCACGCTTCACCAGAGGGGGTACCCATGTGATGCTCCGCGTCTCACCAGATGGGTGGTGGTAACACATGGGAAGCTCAAGGCTCTCACCAGAGGTAACAACATCGGGGGCCGCCCAGCCTCTCAACAGAGGTATCACAGGGGGCACGCCCGCTCTCACCAGAGGGTAACACATGGGCAGCTCCGCGCTCTCACCAAGAGGTAAAACAATGGGGCCACTCGCGCTCTCACAAGAGGTAACACATGGGAGCTCCGCCCGAGCTCTCACCAGAGGTAACACATGGGGCACGCTAAGCGCTCTCACCAGAGGTAACACATGGTGGCTCAGCTCCGAGCTCTATCACCAGAGGTATCACATGGGGCACGCTCGACGCTCTCAACAGAGTGTGGTAACACATGTGGCATGCTCCGCGCTCTCACAGAGGGTAACACATGGGGCAGTAAAAGCAGCTAGCTCACAAGCAGGTAAGCAACCAGGGGCCCAAAGGACACAGGGGGCAAAAGCCAAGAGGTAAAAAGTGGGCTGATAGCGCTCTCACCAAAGAGTGCTGGGAACACAATGGGGCCCACACGCTCTCCATCCAGATGTGGTAACAACTGTGGCACATTGCTTCGCGCTCTCACCAAGAGGTAACACATGGGGCACGCTAAGCGCTCTCACCGAAGGTAACACACGGGGCCCGGCCAGCACTCTCACCAGAGGTATCACATGGGGCACGCTCCGCGCTATCACCAGAGGATAACACATGTGGCTAGCTCCGCGCTCTTCACCAGAGGGTAACAAATGGGAAAAACAACAAAGAAGAGAGCTTCCCCTAGATCCAACCTAAGCCTTTCTCTCCCGGTCCATACACACCACCCCCTTCCCCCTCCATCCCCTCTCCCCTCCCTTTCCAACTACTCTTCCTCAAACCATTCTAATTTTTGCGCCCTCCTGTTGCCTCTACTACCCCCCACCCCCCCCTATTTTCCCTCTTTATTCACCAGACCGGTAACACATGTGGCATGTCGCGCTCTCACCAAGAGGGACACATGGGTGCACGCTAAGCGCTATCACCGAGGTAACACATGAGGCACGCTCAGCGCTCTCACCAGAGGTAACACAAGGGACACGCTCAACGCTCTCACCAGAGGTAACACATGGGGCATGCTCAACGCTCTCACCAGAGGTAACACATGGGGCACGCTCAGCGTTCGCACCAGAGGTAACACATGGGGCATGCTCAGTGCTCTCACCAGAGCTAGCAAATGGGACACGCTCAGGGCTCTCACCAGAGGTATCACATGGGGCACGTTCAGCGCTCTCACCAGAGGCAACACATGGGGCACGCCCAGCGCTCTCACCAGAGGTAACACATGAGGCACGCTCAGCGCTCTCACCAGAGGTAACACATGGGGCACACTCAGCGCTCTCACCAGAGGCATCACATGGGGCACTCTCAGCGCTCTCGACAGAGGTAACTTGCACATTATGAATAAGGAAGTAGAGAGGGGAATAGTAAGGATACAATTTCAAAAATTTAATCTAATTGTAGTAAGGCTAAAAATCTCTATAGAGCGCCCCCTACTGACATTGCATGATGTTACCTCCTCCCTTTCCACCTGGCACAGTTGCTTTTTCAGCTCATACACATCATGGGGGGAGAATTATCACTGCTCCTATGGCAGTTTTCTGGCGTAGAAGCAGTGGATTAATCTACAATTCTTGCGCAGTGCAAAAAATTGAATAAGCCACCTCCACGCCATGTGGGCATAGAGGGTGCGGCGGCCGGGGGAGGGGGGCAGGCAGAGGGCCCCCGTGCCTGCGTTCTTTTGAAAATATGCAAAGCTATCCCAGGTCTGACCTGGCATAGTTTCCCTCGCCGTCCCCACAGCAGATACATCAAGAGGCCTAAGATGGGGGGGACGTGGCCGCTATCACACGCCACCCCCCCCCCCTTCTCCCATGAAAGTTTTAGTGGTCATCTTCTATTCAGCCAATGACCAACATATGGAGATTTGGACCTCATTTGGTACCTACAGCTGCGGCACCTGTGTCTCGGAAAAGAATAGGGATTCCAGTGTCCTCTTCTTATATAAAAAATGTATCTTCATTTCAAAAACTTTTTAAAACATCAGTGATTACCAGACAGGGAGGCAAAGAGAGGAAAGGGTGCTCCAAGATGCCTTTCGAACCTCCCAAAAAATGTTAGGCGGGTACGCTAACCGCGGTAAGTCCTGCTCCATGCGTTCACCAAAGTTAGACTGTACTGCCAAGTTTAACCTCAAACTGTCCATGGACGATATCTCCGCCTGTCCCATTGGACAACCCACCTGGGTCAGTTGCCGTCAAACATAGACTGTTCCAATAGATCTACAATTTAGACCAAAGACTCTTTTCCAAATATTCTTCTAGTTAAGTTTATATTCAGCCACATAACAATCGACCAACCTTATGGCGAAGTTCAGGAGAAGGACATTAGATCATCAAAGTTCATAATGTTTGTCAGTAATTGTCCCTGATGGGATATTAGTCTTGTATCGTTAGGAGGATGAGAAGGTTTAGGTTGAGATTCTCTACATGATCTCAGGGACTTCCTACATTTGGGTGTTGGGTGGTGAACTCTTGTAAAGTAGAGTAGATGCGCTCTTCAAAGTAACGGGAAGGTTGTATCAACATGGTATATGGTCTCCATGGATCAAGACCTCTTATGTTCCATCTACTTTAGAATTACACTTCTTCTTGCACCAATGGTCCACGATGGCACCACCATTGCTTTGCTCCGTACCTTTGTCATCTTCACTCACCTCCTACGTCACAGTCTGTCCTTGTATTAATAAATTGCATGTTGGGTTTGATTTGCTCGCTGACCACTTTGCTTTTTTTGCCTTCCTTTCTTCCTTTGTATTATTTTAGTCTTCGGTACGTTGAAGAGGAACACAAAACAACTTGTCACGAGCACCAGCTTGTCCATACCCTTCATTAGATCCCCCTCTATGCCTCCCGACGCTGTAAAACGAGACATATCTGGGCCATGTACATGGAATAAATCGGAAATTTCAATGTAAAAGGTCATTGGATGTTCAATATTTAGAATGTAACAAGACACGTTAAAAAAAAAACAGGGTCCAGGGTTCATTTGGGTCTATGGAGAGAAGACTCCAGGACTCTATTAGCGGTTGACATACACAGAATAACTATCTGAACTCATTCTGTTCGTCCCCAAGCTAGAGTTTATTTTAGAGATTCTGTAGGGAAATCATTCTTTTCTTCCTTGTGGCCATTTCGCAAAAAAAAATCGCTAAATAAAAGCCCCCAGTGGAAAGTGAAAACCCTCTGCCGGTCTGTAAATGCTAATTACGTGCACACTTTGCTACTCGTCAGTTTCACTCTAAATTCCCTTTAAGATACTAATCCTACAATGGAAATGTTAAGGGGTTGGTCACTAATACAAAACCTTATCAGGGTAAGTATAAGACCTTAGGGTTACCCATATTATACTTAACCTGATAAAGTTTTAGTGCAGCCACCAGGAGTCACATGACCCACCAGCAGCAGGACTCTGAACTTCCTGTGACATCCTATGACCTGCTGGCTTCCGGTATATGGAGGAGGCCGTAGAGTCATTATTTGTCTGGATGTCCCCTCCGTGGTAACCACTCCCAAAACAGTGGTTGGAGGGGTGTGCCAAAGACTTAAGCACACCACTCCAAGCACTGTTATGGGAGTGGCTATCAAGGAAGGGGAAGTGCACACAGCAATAACTGCACGGCCTCCTCCATCTCCTCTAGTCTATGACTGACGTGATGATGACAGGGCGGCTTTCCCAGTTTCAGGTTGGGATTCCTTGGGACCACCAGATGAAATGATTCTTAAAAGGCAACCTGTCATCAGAATTTGGCCTAATAAACCACTAGCAGTTTGTTGTCAAGCAGTTGATATCAAGCATGTTTCTTTCATGGCCCAACTTGGTGACATCATCCAAAAAAAATCAACTTTGAAGTGAAATGTAAATTGGATATATAAGGTCAGGGAGGCGGAGAGTTTAACACAGAAGTCAAGCTCTCCCTGCCTCTGAACACTTCCCCCCATGTAATAGATATCATGCTCTAGACTTCAGGAGATCTGGTCAATGATGTTCTCGGACGCCGGATCATAAATTAAAGTGAAGGCGGCGTTCTTAGACAGGGACAGCTTGACTTCAGTATCAAACTCTTCACCTCCTTGACTTCATAAAACCAATTTACATCTCACTTCAAAGTTGATTTTCTGGATGATGCCACCAGACATCATCTAGAAGCTGCTCAGCTGCTTGACAACATCCTGATAGTGGTTTATAAGGCAAATTTCTCATGACAGGTTCCCTTTAAGGCCCAAACCCTGGAAGCTTCCAAGTTCGGTTGTCTCCAGCTTGATCTCCAAGACCTATTATTGTGTTAACCCTGGGCTCATTGGAAGATCCTCTGGTGCCGTTATGGGTCATTACTTAGACTCCTCTCTCGTGGTCCAAGTGGACAATCCCTTGGGAAGCTTCAGGTCCATGTCATCAGAAAGGGAAGCTGCAGGTCCATGTCATCAGAAAGGGAAGCTGCAGGTCCACGTCATCAGAAAGGGAAGCTGCAGGTCCACGTCATCAGAAAGGGAAGCTGCAGGTCCACGTCATCAGAAAGGGAAGCTGCAGGTCCACGTCATCAGAAAGGGAAGCAGCAGGTCCACGTCATCAGTAAGGGAAGCTGCAGGTCCACGTCATCAGTAAGGGAAGCTGCAGGTCCACGTCATCAGAAAGTGAAGCTGCAGGTCCACGTAATCAGAAAGGGAAGCTGCAGGTCCATGTCATCAGAAAGGGAAACTGCAGGTCCACGTCATCAGAAAGGGAAGCTGCAGGTCCACGTCATCAGAAAGGGAAGCTGCAGGTCCACGTCATCAGAAAGGGAAGCTACAGGTCCACGTCATCAGAAAGGGAAGCTGCAGGGGAAATATAACATTACATATTGACCAACACATTGTCCAGAGGAGGGACCTACCCACCTTGGTGTATGAGGGGGAGCAAAGTAGGTGACACCGCCTTATAGCACCCCCTAAACATGTACATGGTCCTCTATTATTACCCAACTATAAATTCTTACGGCAACAGCGTTCGCCACATCTACAGTTACGACAAGTTGTTTTGTGTTTTTAGACTTTTAATAAATTTTTTTTTAGTTTTCATTTTCTTTTTATTCTAAAATTTTTGTGGTAAAAAAACTAAACGGAAACATCAATACTGCATGAAAATAACGCTTGTGGTGGGGTGTGTGTGGTGGTTGTGAGTAAACACAAGCTGTTTCTGTATAGAAGAAGAAAAAAAATCTAAAAGTGAGAAAAATAGAACAAAGCGAGACTCTACCTGTACAAAACCCAGTGTTTTTTAAGATTTTGATTCTTTCTAATGGAGCCTATCAGCAGGCGGGCAAATTGTTATGCAAATTATTATCTAGGTGCACTATGGGCGCGGCCATGTGGTGCACCTTCTTTAGTCCCGTCTTATTGCCTAGCCCCGCCCACTGATCGACGATTTCCTGTAAAGATACAGAGCCACGTCGCAACCAATCCCTGAACTCTACTGCGATTGGTTGCTTTAGGCAACAGAGACATATGAGATAGTTTTATGAATCAGATGGAAAATTTGTTGATACAGAAACAGCCTGAGCTTTGTGTTTCGATGTTCTTGTATCGTGCGGATGATCTCAAAAAAGTTGTCTACAAGATGAATCGCAGAGTTTACAGCGGAAAGATTTCAAATTCAGATTCAAAATTTAGACACAATGTCATTTCAAAGTCGCAGGAGGACGTGCAGTCTGATAAATGACTCGCCTTTGATGGATGAACAATGAAAATATTTTTTCACGATTGCACAATAGAATGATTTAGATAATTTGTCAAAGTTGCAGGAGGACGTTCAAGCTCATAAATGAAGCTCTTAAACCGCAACCAGGAATAAACAAATTAAGAGAAGATATTTTCCTAAAATCGTATGTAATTTCACATAATGTCAAAGGGGCAGGTACCAGCTGAAGTACGATACTCACATATGAACAAATTAAGGAAGGACGTTTTGCAGATTAACCTTTTAGTGTAGTAATATAATTTAACATATTATGTTAAAGTTGCAGGAGGGCATATAATCTGATTAGTCAGTTAAGGGGAGATAATCTTTCATTGAAGATTAGTTTACCTTTATGGATAGCATGATAAAATAATTGTACACATTAGGGGTCATTTACTAAGGGCCCGATTCGCGTTTTACCGACGTGTTACCCGAATTTTTCCGATTTGTGCCGATTTTCCCTGGGTTTTTGCGCACGCAATCGGATTGTGGCGCATCGGTGCCGGCATGCACACGACGGAAATCAGGGGGCGTGGCCAAACGTAAACCCGATGGATTCGGAAAAACCGTTGCATTAAAAAAAAAAAAGGGGGTCGCTGGACACGCGCTTAACTGCACCCAGGGTAGGATGTTGAACTCCGGCGGACCACGGCGGACTTCAGCGCAGCAGCGACACCAGGTGGACGTCGGAGGAACTACCTTAGTGAATCGCCAGAAGACCTAAATCCACCGCAGAGAACGTGCCGCTGGATCGCGAATGGACCCGGTAAGTAAATCTGCCCCATTATATCAAAGTTGCAGGAGGGTGTACGAGTTGACACATAACACTTATATGACAAGCCATCACAGATCAAAAAGTTAAGGGAAGAAATTTTGCCCATGCAGATTAAGGATAGTACAGAATATAAAGTTTGTAGATAATGTCATCACAAATCACAAACTAATTCCAAACAAATTAAAAACTAATTAAAGGAAGCTGTCCGCAGATTAATTTATTATTTCAATGAATTATTTCATATATAAATGTTAAAGTTGCAAGAGGGCGCCTAATATTAGAAATGGCACATTTTATGACAGTTTATGAGATAATCCTGTACAGTGCATGTGCTTTGTGTCGTCTCGGTCCCCCCGCCTTCCACCTTCTCATGTCGGGTTGATTTGTCATTTAATATTTTGCTTTGTTCTGGTGATTTTCAGGGAATGTTCCCAGCCAAAATAAAAAAGCTTTTAAGCAGCGAATCCTCAAACTATTACCCTGCTGCGGCCCCAACTCCACCCCCTCAGTCAGCGAAAGCAAGTGACAACTTTCTCATTTCTTCTGTATGTTTGTCCGTCTCATCTGTCATATACCCGGTGCTGTTTACTGAGCTTAGAAGGGAAACTTCGCTGATGTCTCTGTTACATTGTGAAGAATGAAACTGCTGAGCAGCAGATGATTGGTCAGGAATTTGCTCCTGGGGCAGAGAGTTCACATTCTCTGTGAAAATAGTAAAATCTTCTACTGCCTCATTACTGGCCCCTACAGAGTGATAAGGGCAGGAAGGGAACTAGGAAATGTTCACATTTAGATTAAATAAATAGAAGTAGGAATTTCTTATATGCAGGTAGGTAGATAGAGATAGATAGATAGATAGATAGATAGATAGATAGATAGATAGATAGGTGATAGATAGATAGATAGATAGATAGGAGATAGATAGATAGATAGATAGATAGGTGATAGATAGATGGATAGATAGATAGGAGATAGATAGATAGATAGATAGATAGATAGATAGATAGATATGAGATAGATAGATAGGAGATAGATAGATAGATAGATAGATAGATATGAGATAGATAGATAGATAGATAGATAGGAGATAGATAGATAGATAGATAGGAGATAGATAGATAGATAGATAGATAGGAGATAGATAGATAGATAGATAGATAGATAGATAGATAGGAGATAGATAGATAGATAGATAGATAGGAGATAGATAGATAGATAGATAGATAGATAGATAGGTACAAATGGACCTCTGGTAAGTTACTGTACTTTATCCTTAGGCTACAATAATCAGCTGTAACAGTTATCACAGGCGTCTGTAATGAAGCTTTATTGTTAATCCTGGTTCTTATGACAATCCAAAAGTTTTAAAATCCAATTGTCACAGAGACCAAAAAAGTTCTGTCTGGAATTACAATGATAAAATATACAGTTCCGACTTACATACAAATTCAACTTAAGAACAAACCTATGGAACTGATCCTGTATATAACCCGGGGACTGCCTGTAGTAGATATGAGAGATGTTATTGCTGTATACGTGTGTGTATACAGATACAGATATTGTATGATGATTATTCTGCTCTTGTCTCCGTGTTGTCCGGGTGATAGGATTGTGACATTGTTCAGCGTTGATATTAGATATTCCGGGTTTTCCGACGGATCTTTCTCAGTAATTGTTCCGTCATAAATTCTTCATTCTAAGCTCATTGAGCCGGTTATATACTAATGGAGCGACATGAATGTGTGCGGCTCCATCCCATCTAATGAGAGACGAATCGGGTCTAGGGTTCTGTTGGATTCTGGGTCATGACGCTCGGGTTTCCGGCTACCTTGTTTATATCCCGCTCCCTGGCACACACTTCAGGAGGCTCGGCCCGGGGTTATGTTTCCTGCCCACAGGACCAGCACCAGTCCAAGGTCCAGCACAATGAATGCCTAGATAGATAGTACAAAGTGGGGCACATTTACTAAGGTCCTTGCGCCAGTTTTCTGTCGGGCTTTGTACGTTCTTTTCAGTGTAAACTGCTCCCACATGTATATAATATGCAACACTGCACTGCAGGGGGCGCTCCGGTGCTCTGTCGGACCGTGCACCAGATTTATCATGCAACAGAGTTTTGTCGCACAACCCATGTTAAAGGTGCACCAAAAAAAGGTGGTGCACTCTGTGGGAGCTGTGCAGGGGGCGCCAGATTCATGAAGAACGGGCACCAGAAATCTATGAATCTGGCGCCCCCTGCACACCACACAGGTAACTGCACATAGAACCCAATGTGTCTTTTATGTATACATTTTAATATTTACTTACTTAGGAACCTGTCAGCAGGAGTAACCATGAAGAGATGCGTAATCAGACCTCTATGTATGTTTTTAGTAGCAGCAGGACTGCAATATACAGATATTTTATTCCAGGATTGTGACTTATCCAAGTGCAGCGGGGGAGTGTCCTCACACTGTGCTGCTGTGCGCTGTGCTCTGTGCAGCCAGTGTTATGTACTCTCCCAGGAGAGATGTGTAATCAGACCTCACACTGCTGTGCTCTGTGCAGCCAGTGTTATGTACTCTCCCAGGAGAGATGTGTAATCATACCTCACACTGCTGTGCTCTGTACTCTCTGCAGCCAGTGTTATGTACTCTCCCAGGAGAGATGTGTAATCAGACCTCACACTGCTGTGCTCTGTGCAGCCAGTGTTATGTACTCTCCCAGGAGAGATGTGTAATCATACCTCACACTGCTGTGTCTGTGCTCTTGCAGCCAGTGTTATGTATTGTCCCGGAGAGATGTGTAATCAGACCTCACATGCTGTGCTCTGTGCTCTCTGCAGCCAGTGTTATGTACTGTCCCTGTAGAAATGTGTAATCAGACCTCACACTGCTGTGCTCTGTGCTCTCTGCAGTCAGTGTTATGCATTGTCCCTGGAGAGATGTGTAATCAGACCTCCCACTGCTGTGCTCTGTGCTCTCTGCAGCCAGTGTTATGTATTGTCCCTGGAGAGATGTGTAATCAGACCTCACACTGCTGTGCTCTGTGCTCTCTGCAGCCAGTGTTATGTATTGTCCCTGGAGAGATGTGTAATCAGACCTCACACTGTTGTGCTCTGTGCTCTCTGCAGCCAGTGTTATGTATTGTCCCTGGAGAGATGTGTAATCAGACCTCACACTGCTGTGCTCTGTGCTCTCTGCAGACAGTGTTATGTATTGTCCCTGGAGAGATGTGTAATCAGACCTCACACTTCTGTGCTCTGTGCTCCCTGCAGCCAGTGTTATGTACTGTCCGTGGAGAGATGTGTAATCAGACCTCACACTGCTGTGCTCTGTGCTCTCTGCAGCCAGTGTTATGTATTGTCCCTGAAGAGATGCGTAATCAGACCTCTATGTATGTTTTTAGTAGCAGCAGGAATGCAATATACAGATATTTTATTCCAGGATTGTCACTTATCCAAGTGCAGCGGGGGAGTGTCCTCACACTGTGCTGCTGTGCGCTGTGCTCTGTGCAGCCAGTGTTATGTACTCTCCCAGGAGAGATGTGTAATCATACCTCACACTGCTGTGATCTGTGCTCTCTGCAGCCAGTGTTATGTATTGTCCCAGGAGAGATGTGTAATCAGACCTCACACTGCTGTGCTCTGTGCTCTCTGCAGCCAGTGTTATGTATTGTCCCTGGAGAGATGTGTAGTCAGACCTCCCACTGCTGTGCTCTGTGCTCTCTGCAGCCAGTGTTATGTATTGTCCCAGGAGAGATGTGTAATCAGACCTCACACTGCTGTGCTCTGAGCTCTCTGCAGCCAGTGTTATGTATTGTCCCGGTAGAGATGTGTAATCAGACCTCACACTGCTGTGCTCTGTGCTCTCTGCAGCCAGTGTTATGTATTGTCCCTGAAGAGATGTGTAATCATTCATTTGCATTTGTTTTTAGTAGCAGCAGGACTGTGAAATATGGATTTATTTTGCAGAATTGTAGCTACTCTCAGTCTACTGAAGGATGTCCTCACACTGCTGTGCTTTTAAATGTCAGCAACTCTAAGGCCCCTCCTCATGTCTCTTTTTTTTGGATGTGTAATTGATACTGAGCACAAGCGTGAGATCAGGACCACCACTAGGAAGTTCAGGTCCCCTGACACGCAAATTTTGTTGGTCCTCCCCCACAGAATGATCATTCACCCCTGTGGAGGAGGAGGTTTTTTTGTGACTTGGGGCCATTTGTCCTCCTTGGGGCCCCCTGAGCACAGCCACACTAAACTCCCCCTGGTGGCAGCCCTGAGATTGCCGCACTCCCCTGGAGTGCACAGAGTTAAGAGCACAGCAGGGTGAGGATGCAATATGATACGGTACTGACCGGGGCACTATATGGCGGCACACTGAGTACATGGATTGTATGTATTTGTATAGTATCGCCTGCAGCGGCCGCCTCCTCTCACGTCTCCCCCTTCTTCTCCTGCAGACAGCGTAGAGGATGAGTTTGAGTTGTCCACCGTCTGCCATCGCCCAGAGGGACTGGAGCAACTACAAGAACAAACCAAATTTACCAAAAAGGAACTTCAGGTTCTCTACAGAGGCTTTAAAAATGTAAGTACAAAATAAAGGGTATCTAAGCCTGTCACGTATCATGTGTATCTAAGCCTATTGTGTTCGATACTATAGGCTAAGCTTGTGTATCCAAGATTATTGTGTGAGATACTGCCTGCTGAGCTTGTGTATCTAACCCTATTGTGTATGATACGGTCTACTAAGCCAGATTGTATCTAATCCTATTATATGTGATTCTCTCATTTTTCATATCTAATCTAATTTTTATATACCTACCTATGTAACTATATTCCTTGTGTATCTAAGAATATCACGTGTGATACAGGCATGCGCGCGACGGAAATTGGGGGGCGTGGCCGAACGAAAAACCGACGGATTCGGAAAAACCGCTGCATTTTTTTTAAAAAATGTGTCGCGGAGCTTGCACTCACCTTCACTAGGTGTACTTGAGTGCGTTCCGATGCTCTTCAGCGCAGCTGCGCCACCTGGTGGACGTCGGAGGAACTACCTTAGTGAATCCAGGCCGGACCCGAATCCACCGCAGAGAACGCACCGCTGGATCGCGAATGGACCGGGTAAGTAAATCTGCCCCATTGTGTATCTAAGAATATCATGTGTGATACAGCACTGCGGAGCGGTGTAACATTGTGTATCTAAGCATATCATGTGTAAAACAGCACTGTTGAGCGGCGTGACCTTGTGTATCTAAGAATGTGTGATACAGCACTGCGGAGCGCTGTAACATTGTGTATCTAAGAATATCATGTGTGATACAGCACTGCGGAGCGGTGTAACATTGTGTATCTAAGAATTTCAGGTGTGATACAGCACTGCTGAACGGTGTACATGTGTAATCTAGCATCCATTGTGATACAGCACGGTGGAGTGCGTTACCTCGTGTATCTAAGAATCATGTGTGATCAAGCACTGCTGAACGGTGTACATTGTGTACTCTAAGCTATCAGGGTGTGATACACACTGCGGAAGGTGTAACTTGTGTACTAAGCATATCATGTGTGATACGCCTGCGGTAGCTGGTCTAGCATATTTACGCCTGTCGGAGTGTACTGGTACTAAGCATATCATTTGTGATCCAGCCCTGCGGATTGCTTGTACATTGTGTATCTAAGCATATCATGTGTGATACAGCACTGTAATCCTATTACGTGTGATACCATCTGCTCAGCTAGTGTATCCAAGCCGATCAGGTGTGATACATTTCCAGGAAATTTTAGATACTGAGACGAAGCCCGGAGTCTGACAAATTACCCTAAATGTCAATTATAGATGATGGCGGTATCACGCTCTCAGCTCATTACGTGATGCGTCTCAGCTCCCGGTCCGGATCTGATTTTTCCTTCCATTCTATGATCCCAGAAAGCGGCAGAAACCCCGGACATGTTAATACTTAATTACCCAATCTACTAATGGACACCTGACAGGCGCCCCCTAGTGGCGAGATACAATATCTATGTAACGTCCAATGAAAGAGCAGCGCCTTACAAATGTAAGCTAAAAATCCCCATGGCACTGCCCAAAGCCTATGATGTCACTTACCGGCCTCCCAACTTTTGAAGTGGGAGAACTTGTACAATTTGTGACTGATTAGCTCAAGTGGTGGTGACCTAAAATTAAATGTTATGCGTAAAGATTAAAACAATTAGATTTATTTAGTCTGGAAAAGAGACGACTACGAGGGGACAGGATTACTTTATATAAATATATGAATGGTCCATACAAAAAATATGGTGGAAAGTTGTTTCACATTAAATCAAACCAAAGACGAGGGGGCACTGTCTCCGCCTGGAGAAAACAAGGTTTAATCACCGGAGGTGACAGGGCTTTGTTACTATGAGAACTGTCAATCTGTGGAATAGCCGAGCTCAGGCGCTGGTCACAGCAGGGACAGCAGAGAGCTTCAAGAAGGGTCTAGATGCCTTTTTACACCTTAATAACATTGACGATTATGTTATATAGAATTGTTTCCCCTAAATCCCTTCCTCATCCAATCCCTTCCCTTCCTTGGTTGAACTTGATGGACAAGTGTCTTTTTTCCACTAAGATACTATAAAATAGCATAGTAAAGCAAAGCCCGTACTGCATGCAACCATAGAGAGCTCAAATAATACCACCATAAGCTGCTTCAACAATACTGCTATACATTAATATTAATTATACTAATATACAGGGCTCAAATAATACCACCATACGGTACTGAAATTATACCGCCATAAAGTGCTCAAATAATACCACTATACAGTACTGAAATAATACCACCATAAACTGCTTCAACAATACTGCTATACATTAATATTAATTATACTAATATGCAGGGCTCAAATAATACCACTATACAGTACTGAAATTATACCGCCATAAAGTGCTCAAATAATACCGCCATAAGCTGCTTCAACAATACTGCTATATAGTAATATTAATTATACTACCATACAGCGCTGAAATAATACCACCATACGGTACTGAAATTATACCGCCATAAAGTGCTCAAATAATACCGCCATAAACTGCTTAAACGTTACGGCTATACAGTAATATTAATTATACTACCATACAGCGCTCCAATTATACCACCTACATCAAATGCCACCATACAGCAGACAGCTTTATAAAATTGCTTCAGCATTACTACCATACAGCATTAAAAATAATACCGCCATACAGCGCTGAAGCCAGAGCACCATACAACGCTTAATCAATATCATGATTCACAATATTATGTGCAGTTACCTCCTTCTTTGCACTGGTTTTGACAGGTGAGTAGATTAGAGAGTAAGTTCTGAAGACCAGGATAGTCCAGGTAGAAGCGGACGACATGTCCGTCCTGTGATTGCTTCCTGCAGTGACATTACATCTGCTTCCCTTGTGTACAGGAATGTCCGAGCGGCATCGTCAATGAAGAAAACTTCAAGCAGATTTACTCCCAGTTTTTTCCACAAGGAGGTGAGTAACCCAGTATCTTTCCATCATAATATCCAGCTGCAGGAAAGATCCTCAGATTGGAGGCAGCAGTAAGAATGTAGGGAAAAGTTCTGTGCGGCGCTGGAGCTCCCTCTGCTGTCTCCTTCAAGTAATACATAATCGTTCTGAATGTTATTCATCCCACTGGGTTTACGGTGCAAAAATCCCCAAAACTTTTTAAAGGTAATTGGTGTTAAAAAAAAAAAGGGGGGGGGGGGGACCGTTTAAAGTAACAGGCAATTATTAAATACTCCCCAATAACTGCGATTCTCCTCATTCCAATTTGAGGCACATTTGTTACAGATAATGAAATTTATAAACCCAAATAGAGTCCAAACCGGTATACGACTGCCTCTATATGACAGGGCATAGGACACAAACAGCGCCTCGTGCTGATCAGTGGCTGCATCTGGATACTGCAGTTCAGCTCCCATTAGAGTGGATGGCAGCTGCAGTAGCATGGCATGGCCACCGCTCAGTGGATGGCGCTGTCAGCTTGTGCCTTAGGATCATGTTTCCTTGTCACTAACTGTCTGTTTCTGTCCCAGATTCCAGCATGTACGCACATTTTCTATTCGAGGCTTTTGACACCGATCACAACGGCTCCGTCAGCTTTGAGGTGAGAGTTATGGTTGCACTTAAAGGGGAATTCCAGTTGTTTTAAGTTATCCCCTTTGCACAGGCTACTTGACGACTTTGTGATCAGGGGGGTTGCAATCATTGAAAGTCGCTGAGATCCCAAGAACTTGGACCCCCCCCCCTTTTAAATGGAGCCGCAGATCCTACAGGCAATAGCGGGGGAGCACATGACCAGCCTGCTCCTACCCCTCACCCACAGTCCGGGTCCTACCCCTCACCCACAGTCCGGGTCCTATCCCTATCCCACAGTCCGGCTCCTACCCCTATCCCACAGTCCGGGTCCTACCCCTATCCCACAGTCCTGGTCCTACCCCTATCCCACAGTCCGGGTCCTACCCCTATCCCACAGTCCGGGTCCTACCCCTATCCCACAGTCCGGGTCCTATCCCTATCCCACAGTCCGGCTCCTACCCCTATCCCACAGTCCTGGTCCTACCCCTATCCCACAGTCCTGGTCCTACCCCTATCCCACAGTCCGGGTCCTACCCCTATCCCACAGTCCTGGTCCTACCCCTATCCCACAGTCCGGGTCCCTTACCCAGTCACACAGTCCGGGTCTACCCCTATCTCACGTCCGGTCCTACCACCGTATCCCACAGTCCGGGTCCTACCCTACCAAGTCCGGTACCCCCTCCCACAGTCCGGGTCTACACCCTATCCCAAGTCCGGGTCCTACCCCTATCCCACAGTCAGGGTCCTACCCCTATCCCACCAGTCCGGGTCCTACCCCTATCCCACAGTCCGGTCTACCCCATTCCACAGTCGGGTCCTACCCCTATCCCAAGTCCGGGTCCTACCCTATCCCACAGTCCGGTCCACCCATCCCACAGTCCGGGTCTACCCCTATCCACAGTCCGGGTCCTACCCCTATCTCACAGTCCGGGTCCCATCAAACCCCTATCCCACAGTCGGTCCCCCTATCCCAGTCGGGTCCTACCCTATCACAGTCCGTCCACCCTATCCCACAGTCCTGGTCCTACCCTATCCCACAGTCTGGTCCTACCCCTATCTCACAGATCCGGTCCTACCCATCCCACAGTCCGGGTCCTACCCTATCCCACAGTCCGGGTCCTACCCCTATCTCACAGTCCGCGGTCCTACCCCTATCCCACAGTCTGGTCTACCCCTATCCACAGTCATGGTCCTACCACATCCCACAGTCGGGTCCTACCCTATCTCACAGTCCTGGTCCTACCCCTATTCACAGTCTCGTCCTACCCCTATCCCACAGTCCTGGTCCTACCAATATCCCACAGTCCGGGTCACTACCCCTATCTCACAGTCCTGGTGCCTACTATCTCCAGTCTGGTCCTACCCACTCACAGTCCTGGTCCTACCCCTATCCACCAGTCCGGGTCCTACCCCTATCTCACAGTCCTGGTCTACCCTATCCCACAGTCCGGTCCCTACCCTATCCCACACCGGGTTCCTACCCCTATCCCACAGTCGGGTCCTACCTCATCCACAGTCCGGGTCCTACCACTATCCCACGTCCGGGTCCTACCCATCTCACAGTCCGGTCTACCCACTATCTCACCAGTCCTGGTCCTACCCCTATCCCACAGTCCTGGTACCCTCACGCCCCTATTCCACAGTCCTGGTCCCTACCCCTATCCCAACAGTCCTGGGTCCTCCTACCCATCCCACAGTCCTGGTCCTACCCCAGTATCCCACCAGTCCTGTCCTACCCTATCCAACAGTCGGCTACACATAGCTGGAGCCTCCATTCATCAGGGATGGGATTCCTGAGACAGTGGGGGGTCCCATGCAGTCAGACCCCCACCTACCCTGTGGAAATGTTAAAATTGATCCACTTGTTGTGATTCCTTTCCTCTAGGATTTTGTAGACGGGATTGTCCATATCCTACGCGGGGAGCATAGACGACAAACTCAACTGGGCCTTTAACTTGTACGACTTGAATAAAGATGGCTGATCACTAAAGAGGTAACCGGTGATACGAAGACTAACACATTTCTATTCTGGGCTAATAATATTGAACACTTATCTGAAATAGATTCTGGGTGCCAAATATACTAATAGACACGCCCCCTACTGCACAGGCCACGCCCCTTTAAACACGTTAAACACGGCGCTGCCACAGGTCTTTACGGCGCGAACGCTTAAGGTGTCTCTTCTTCGATGTGACGCTTCTACGTATCCGCTTCAGAAAAACGATCCCCATTTCAGCCGCAGCACTAACACCCGGATCGGAAAAGCTCCAATCCCCGGGTGTTTAAACCCTTAGACACCGGTGTCAACTGAAATCACGATGTCTAAGCCGCTGCAGAGGGAGTGAGGTTCAAGCCGACTGTCACAGGGGTCCTCTGAAAGGTCCAAGTTCGCTTCCTATTAGGCCACCCGCTTAAACGGCTAATCCGGGCCTTAGCCCCCGGTCCCCAGAGCTCACAAAGATGTACTCCACCCCCTACTAGGTAATTTGCATATATAGATTAGAAAGATGTGTCAGGGATGACCACAATCCAAAATCTACCTCTACCACCTTCTACTAAAACTAAGGTCCAAATATTTATAAAGAACATTTAGATTTTAGAATGTTTTTACATTTGGTTACATTGGGGCACATTTACTAAGACCAGTGCAGTGTGTGCTATGTGCAATGTCCTGTGTAGGGTGCAGGGGGCCCCCTGCACGGCCCCAATAGAGGGCACCAACTTTTTTGGGGCGTGCGACACACTCTCTGTCGGACTTGCCATGATAATGCATTGCAGGGTCCAGCTGAGCTCCGAGGCGCCCCTTCAGTGCAGAAATTGAGTCGCGTGAAAATAGTGCAGCCAAAGGTCAACAAATGTGGCGCAGAACACTTCTTAACTACCTTTATTTAAAAAAAACGTGCAATACCGATAGAAAAACTGGCGCAAAGCCCTTTAGGAATTGTGCCCCAATGTATTGGATAGTTTTAGTGGGATTGGGGTTTGGGATGATCTACATAAACCTGGAAGGTAGTAGGTCGGGGGGGGTGGGGGACATATAGGGGCTAGGGAGAAGTGGATTTGTTACAATTAAAAATAACTATGGTAATTATTTAGAAAACATTGCAGATCAATTAGAAGAGATCCAAAAAATTCTGCCGAAATTTTTTAAAAAAATTTGCTCTAACGCCGATAGATTTAGTTCTGCAGTTTGTGACTCTGTCACCTTGTCTCCACAGGAAATGATGGACATCATGAAAGCGATATACGACATGATGGGCAAATACACCTACCCCAACATGCGGGACGAGGCTCCCAGGGAACACGTGGAGAATTTTTTTCAGGTGACTTCTTCAGCTTGGACGCACTTTGTTCACACTGTGCAGCTGCAGAAGAGATGTCAAGGTTTTGTTTTTTTTTAAGAATCCAGCGTATATCCAAATAATAATAACAATGTAGACCCATGTGTTACCATAGTAACAGACTCCAAACACTCCTGTGTAGTCTGAGGTTTCAGTCAGCAAGTAATGAGCTCCCTCTAGTGGTCAGTGTAGATTATCAGATTTTTCTAAATTCTCAGTTACCATTTGGATCTTTTGTAATCAGAAAATAAATTTCTGACTCCCCTTAAAAATTTTTTCCTTAATTTCATGGGTTTTTTTTTTCAGAAAATGGACAAGAATAAGGATGGAGTAGTTACCATTGAAGAATTCATTGAATCATGTCAGAAGGTAAGAACGTGGCAGCCGAGGACTTGAAGGAGCTTTGACTACAGCACCAGACATGGTGGTATATCTACAGATGTGCCAGTCTCATCAGTGCCCACATTGTAGTGCCCACATTGTAGTGCCCATACTGCAGTACCAGTCAGAGAATTGCCTGTAATGTAGTGTCATTTACAGCCTTGTCCATATAGTAGTGGGAGGCAAACCCTTGGCCATGCTGTGGTGCAATCCATGACAATGCCCGTCCTGTTGTGCCAGTTACAGGAGTGTCGATACTATGGTGCCAGTTATAGAAGTGCCCATACTATAGTGACAGCTCTAGCAGTGCCCATACTACGGTGCCAGTTATAGAAGTGCCCATACTATAGTGACAGCTCTAGCAGTGCCCATATAACGGTGCCAGTTATAGAAGGCCCATACTATGGTGACAGACTTAGCAGTGCCCATACTATGTGCCAATTGTAGAAGGGCCCATACTATAGTGCGCTCTAGCACTCCCCATACTGTGGTGCCAGTCATAGCAGTGCCCATACATTAGTGACAGCTTAGCAGTTGCCATACTGTGGTGCCAGTTGTAGAAGTGCCATACTGTGTATACAGCTCTAGCAGTGCCCATACTATAATGACAAGCTCTAGCACAGTGCCATATATAGTGACAGCTCTAGCAGTGCCATACTGCGGTGCCAGTTGTAGAAGTGCCCAACTATAGTGACAGCTCTAGCGTGCCCATACTGTGTGCCGTTAGCAGTGTCTTCATACTATAATGACAGCTCTAGCAGTGCCATACTATAATGACAGCTCTAGCAGTGCCATACTGTGGTGCCAGTTGTAGAAGTGTCCATACTATAGTGACAGCTTCTAGCAGTGCCATACTTAGTGACATGCTCTAGCAGTGTCCTACTATAATGACAGCTCTAGCAATGCCCATACTATAATGACAGCTCTAGCAGTGCCATACTATAATGCAGCTCTAGCCGTGCCCTTACTGTGGGCCAGTTTAGGTAGAAGTGCCCATACTGTAGTGAAAGCTCTAGCAGTGCCCATACTAATGACAAGCTCTAGCAGTGCCCGTACCTGTAGTGACAGCTCTAGCATGCCCCTCCTATAATGACAGCCTCTAGCAGTGCCCATATCTGTAGTGACACATCTAAGTGCCCATACTTTAATGACAGCTCTAGCAGTGCCATACTGTGGTGCCAGTTGTAGAGTGCCCCTACTGTAGTGACAAACTCTAGCAGTTCCCATACTGTAGTGACAGCTCTAGCAGTGCCATACTGTATGACAGCTCTAGCAGTGCCCATACTATAATGACAGTCTAGCAGTGCCCATACTGTGGTGCAGTTGTAGAAGTGCCCATACTGTAGTGACAGCTCTAGCAGTGCCCATAGCTATAATGACAGCTCTAGCATGCCCATACTATAGTGACGCTCTAGCAGTGCCCATACTGTGGTGCCAGTTGTTGTAGAGTGCCCATACTGCCAGTGGTGATCCCACGGTTAGACAGCTTAGCAATGCATCTAATGACAGTCTAGACAGTGCCCATACTGTAGTGACAGCTCTAGCAGTGCCATACTATATGACACCTAGCGTGCCCCATACTATAATGACAGCTCTAGCAGTGCCCATACTGTGGTGCCAGTTGTAGAAGTTCCCATACTGTAGTGACAACTCTAGAGTTCCCATACTGTAGTGAGCAGCTCTAGCAGTGCCCAACTATAATGACCAGCTCTAGCAGTGCCATACTGTAGTGACAGCTTAGCAGTGCCATATAATAAGACAGCTCTAGCAGTGCCCCCTACTATAATGACAGTCTGCAGTGCCATACTGTGGTGCCAGTGTAGAAGTGCCCATACTGTATGACAAACTCTAGCAGGTCCCATACTGTAGTGACAGCTCTAGCAGTGCCCATACTGTGGTGCCATTTGTAGAAGTGCCATACTGTAGTGAAAACTCTAGCATCCATTAGACTTGTAGATGACAAGCTTAGCATGCCCAGTACTGTAGTGCGCTCTGAGCATGCCCATATGTAGTGACAGCTGCTAGCAGGCCCTATGATAAGAGAAAAAAATGACAGCTCTAGCAGTGCCCAATAGTGGTGCCAGTGTGAAAAAGTGCACATACTAAGTGACAGCTCTACCAGTGCACATACTATAGGGACAGTTTAGCAAGTGCCCATCGTGTTGGTGCCAGTCATAGCAGTGCCCATACTACGGTGCCAGTTATAGAAGTGCCCATACTATGGTGACAGCTCTAGCAGTGCCCATACTATGGTGCCAATTGTAGAAGTGCCCATACTATAGTGACAGCTCTAGCACTGCCCATACTGTGGTGCCAGTCATAGCAGTGCCCATACTGTAGTGACAGCTCTAGCAGTGCCCATACTGTGGTGCCAGTTGTAGAAGTGCCCATACTGTAGTGACAGCTCTAGCAGTGCCCATACTATAATGACAGCTCTAGCAGTGCCCATACTATAGTGACAGCTCTAGCAGTGCCCATACTGTGGTGCCAGTTGTAGAAGTGCCCATACTATAGTGACAGCTCTAGCAGTGCCCATACTGTGGTGCCAGTCATAGCAGTGCCCATACTATAATGACAGCTCTAGCAGTGCCCATACTATAATGACAGCTCTAGCAGTGCCCATACTGTGGTGCCAGTTGTAGAAGTGCCCATACTATAGTGACAGCTCTAGCAGTGCCCATACTGTAGTGACAGCTCTAGCAGTGCCCATACTATAATGACAGCTCTAGCAATGCCCATACTATAATGACAGCTCTAGCAGTGCCCATACTATAATGACAGCTCTAGCAGTGCCCATACTGTGGTGCCAGTTGTAGAAGTGCCCATACTGTAGTGACAGCTCTAGCAGTGCCCATACCTAATGGACAAGCTCTAGCAGTGCCCATACTGTAGTGACAGCTCTAGCAGTCGCCAATACTATAATGACAGCTCTAGCAGTGCCCATACTGTAGTGACAGCTCTAGCAGTGCCCATACTGTAGTGACAGCTCTAGCAGTGCCCATACTGTGGTGCCAGTTGTAGAAGTGCCCATACTGTAGTGACAACTCTAGCAGTTCCCATACTGTAGTGACAGCTCTAGCAGTGCCCATACTGTAGTGACAGTCTAGCACGTGCCCACATACAATGAAGCTCTAGCAGTGCCCCATACTGTGGTGACAGTTGTAGAAGTGCCCATACTGTAGTGACAGCTCTAGCAGTGCCCATACTATAATGACAGCTCTAGCAGTGCCCATACTATAGTGACAGCCTAGCGTGCCATGCTGTGGTTGCCAAGTTGTAGAAGTGCCCATACTGTGGTGCCAGTTGTGAAGTGCATACTGTAGTGACGAGCTGCTAGGATACTTAATGAAGCTCAGCTCAGTGCACATACTTAGAAGTCTAGCAGTGCCCATACAGCTAGAATGACAGCTCTAGCAGTGACACATACTATAAATGAAGCTCTAGCAGTGCCCATACTGTGGTGCCAGTTGTAGAAGTGCCCATACTGTAGTGACAACTCTAGCAGTTCCCATACTGTAGTGACAGCTCTAGCAGTGCCCATACTATAATGACAGCTCTAGCAGTGCCCATACTGTAGTGACAGCTCTAGCAGTGCCCATACTATAATGAAAGCTCTCAGCAGGCCCATACTATAATGACAGCTCTAGCAGTGCCCATACTGTGGTGCCGTTGTAGAAGTGCCCATACTGTAGTGACAAACTCTAGCAGTTCCATACGTAGTGACAGCTCTAGCAGTGCCCATACTGTGGGTGCCAGTTGTAGAAGTGCATACTGATAGTGACAACTCTAGCAGTTCCCATACGTAGTGACAGCTCTAGCAGTGCCATACTTGTAGTGACAGCTCTAGCAGTGCCCATACTGTAGTGACAGCTCTAGCAGTGCCCCATACATATAATGACAGCTCTAGCAGTGCCCATACGTGGTGCCAGTGTAGAAGTGCCACATAATATGTGAAAGCTCTACCAGTGCCCATACTATGTGACAGCTCTAGCAGTGCCCCATTAGTGTGGTGCCAGTCATAGCAGTGCCCATACTATAATGACAGCTCTGCAGTGCCCATACTATAATGACAGCTTCTAGCAGTGCCCATACTGTGGTGCAGTTGTAGAAGTGCCCTAATTGTGTGACAGCTCTAGCAGTGCCCATAGTGGTGTGACAGCTCTAGCAGTGCCTTACTGTAGTGACAGCTCTAGCAGTGCCCGACTATAATGACAGCTCTAGCAATGCCCATATAAGTGACAGCTTTAGCTGTGCCCATACTGTGGTGCCAGTTATAGAAGTGCCCATACTGTAGTGACAACTCTAGCAGTGCCCATACTGTAGTGACAGCTCTAGCAGTGCCCATAGTGTGGTGCCAGTCATAGCAGTGCCCATAGTGTGGTGCCAGTCATAGCAGTGCCCATAGTGTGGTGCCAGTCATAGCAGTGCCCATACTGTAGTGACAGCTCTAGCAGTGCCCATACTATAATGACAGTCTAGCATGCCATACTATATGACAAGCTCTAGCAGTGCCCATACTGTAGTGACAGCTCTAGCAGTGCCCATACTATAATGACAGCTCTAGCAGTGCCCATAGTGTAGTGACAGCTCTAGCAGTGCCCATACTATAGTGACAGCTCTAGCAGTGCCAATATTGTGGTGACAGCTCTAGCAGTGCCATACTGTATGAACAGCTCTAGCAGTGCCCATTACTAGTAGATGACAGCTCTAGCAGTGCCCATAGTGTAGTGACAGCTCTAGCAGTGCCCATACTGTGGTGCCAGTTGTAGAAGCGCCCATACTGTAGTCCATGGCTTTGCCAGGTCCCTCATTGTTAGCAGCGGGCACCATACTTCCCAATCCTTTGGATGTGACCTTTGTGCTTCCTCGCTCTCTCGCCTGCAGGATGAGAACATCATGAGATCGATGCAGCTCTTCGACAACGTCATTTAGCGAACAGGTGGTCTCCAAGATTTTCCTTTTTTGTTTGAGGTCACACTTTTACATGGACAATGTGGGTGCGCACCCATCCGATGCAATCTAAGAATGCAATCCTAATCTCTGTACCATGTCCTGGCTGATGTAAACACCTAAAGGAGCCGGTCCCTCACTTGAAGATCCAAAGGTATCGTCTAAGTACAATCGGATCCCTCCACCTTCATGATGGAAGCAGTCATCTCCCGGGAGGACGTCTGCATAGATCCTGTAGGCTCTGAAGAAACTTCCAGCTGACTTCCGAAAACCAGGGAAACCTTAGAAACTTCTTGTATTTCTTTCAGATGATAGTAGTTCCGGACTGCGTTGATGCTCACTTATCACAGCGCCATCTTTAAGGACATACCATGGTCCATCACCAACAAATGAGAACTTCTCAACCCATCATTTGCTCCTTCATATATCACTATAGCATAGTTACCATAATTACCCTAAAAGATGGGACATTACCCCACGTGCCCCCTCTATAGGCGAGTCACCCGTACTCGGAGAAAGATAACGGGTATGTTATATCAATGCTCCTGTAGAGTTGCCGACATTGAACCGGTCACTGTCTATCGATGGGTGTGCACTCTTAAAGGTGAACTCCACGTCATCTGAGATGCCTTTAAGATCCCCAAATGAAGATGTCACTCTGCACCTCTTGAGCGCCCCCGCAGGTAGTCTCAGATATAGCACTTATATTAGAGAGCACCTTTACGATTTGGGAATCGGTGAGTGCAAAATTGGGAATTTTGTATGTGGAGAGTGTCACCCTTGCTGTAGGAGATTGATCTTGTAGGCAATGCACCCTGGGTAAATTATGCAAATTAGGCTAAATATGCACTTAGCTTTACATAAACAGTAATATACGCTCAGAGTATACTATTACGTTTCCATAGGCCCCTTTCACTAGACGGAGGCTCTTTAAAGGGGTCATGTCACATGATCTCCATCAGCCCCATAGAAGTGAATAGAGTGGCGCTTTATGGACCCATAAGATTCCTGATCCTCATGATTGTTAGGGATCCCGACAAATGGCCCCCGGTGACCTCACACTTGTCCCAGACCCATGAAAAAATTTGGGACATCCCCTTTGTCAGGTTACTACTTATAGATGACACTAGAGTTTCTCATCTTCTGAATGAGTGCTAATTTGCATAATTTTGGGAATGGTAGGGATATGAGTAAACAGTTTGGGGTCCAGAGATTCATCCATAACATATGATCTCATAAATCTGTCAGCTGCTCAGAATCAGTCTCCTTCCCCAGCTGATAAAATAGTAAACCCTTAATTCCTCTGTAGGGGGGAGTCTTCTGACCTATGCTGTCATGTTACTGCACAGGCTTTGCTCCTTCCCTGACAAGCAGGCCAAAAATGAATTTTGATTTTCTGTTGTACAGTGAACAATGGCTCAGTGGCAGCGAAGAGAGAGTGTGACTGAGCATGTGTGTCCGCTAGCACTTATCTCATAAGGTGGACATACACCTTGTTTTACAAGGTGCAGCAGCCCCCCTTGAAGGTTTTCATGGTAAATACGGTGGACCAATTTTTAAATGGAGTCTATCAGCTCCCTTCTATCAGATCGGGGGTGCAAACATATCTGCAGTCGCCGAAACAATTCACATTTATCTCATATGCAAATGAGATGCAAGTGCCCAGTGGGCGGTCCGGTGTCTCTGAAATAAACCCCGCCCCAGTCTTGATATTTGGCTTCATTGTTGCCAGTGCAGAAAAGTAATGTAGGACAAAGCTGGAGTCGTGAAGCAAGACCAAAGGGGAGGGGTAATCTGAGCACTTGCATGTCTTAGCCCCGCCCGCTGGGCACGTAAATCTCCATTTGCAGAGAACCCCACCTGTGCAAACAGACTTTTAGAGATATATTAAGCTACATTTACATAAAATTATTTTTGACATAATTTATTTAAATGTTATACACGAGTTTGGCAGTCAAGATTTTGCATCCTGCAGAGTGGAGCCTGTCAGCACGGTGCTGACAGGCATAACCCGAACAGCAAAGTGATATCCACAAATACACGGATGAGCTGCATCCGGGGAAAATAACCTTATAGTGCAATGCATCAAAGAAGAACCACAAGGGGGCAGCAATATGTCTTTGAGTCAATCAAATTATAACTGCAGCTTTGGATGTGATTGGAGGATAGGACTAGAAAAATATGGTGTGAATATAAATGCCAAATAAATGATAGAAAACTTAGCTATGTACCCAATTACTAGAAGGCAGCAATCTCTATCTTCCAATATAAAATCTTTATAAATGCAGCTTTAAAGAGATGTTTTTTTTTTTTTTTAAAGGGACGCCTGTCAGCACATACAAGCAGTGTCAGGGATTGTCCCTGGAGAAATGTGTAATCTCTGTGTATGTTGTTAGTAGCAGCAGGACTGTGATATGTGGATGTATATTCCAGGAGTGTAGCTTCTCCAAGTGCACTAGGGGGGGGGGGGTGTCCTCACACTGCTGTGCTCTAAGCTCTCTGCACTAAGAACCACAGACCCCCCCACCCCTTATTCTGCTTTTAATAAAAGCAGTAGCAATCTTCTATTTGACTACTACAGACTCATGAGGGAGGGGCTGTAGAGTAGTGCAGAAAGCACAGCAGTGTCGGGGTACTGCCCGAGTGCCCTCAGATTAGCTACAATCCTGGAATAGAAATCCCTATATTTTACAGTCCTGCTGCTACTAACAGTATATCTAAATGTATGACAATACAGTTCCCCAGGGTTGCTAACTAGCACTGGTCTCCTGAAGAACAGCCTGAGAGGCGGTGGAGCAGCTCAATGCAGTGAGCTAAGAGCACAGCAGTGTGAGGACACGCCCTCACAGCACTTGAAGTATCTACTATTAGAGATGTCAGTTTATTATAACAATAGCAGATAGCATAGAACATCTTGGATGGTAAGGGGGTCTGCGTTCTAATCTGCCAGGGGCTCAGCCCTTACCTTGCCTGTGGTCTACATGTATGTGCCTGAATGCATGTTACATACAAGTGGGCGTGTACCAGTCCCGGTCACATGTCTATGCTCCATTTGGGCGGAGTTTTCTGTATTATTTCCGGCGTTCGCTTTGGTTTTCGTTTTCTCTCTAGATCTTGACTTATTCACGATAACATCAGCCTCCTATTTTATCGCTTTCTTGTATTTATTTAAAAAATACATATATATATTTTTCGCTCTTTCCGTTTACACATTCAACGCGGGCCCCGAGTTTCTCTGGCATCACATGTGGCTTTTTAAAAAAAAAAAAAGTTTTTTTCTATTGCCACCTATTTGCATATCTAAAGGGCTCCCTGGGGCTTTAAAGATCCATCCTTTGAAAGTCCAACCTCCCGGGAACACATGATCAACCTCATTGGTCATAGAGGCTCCGCCTTCATCCGCAGCTCCGCCCTTTATCATATTCATGGGTGGGCTTCCTAGAGGTTGGATCCCATACTAATGACCTCATTTAAAGGGATTGTCCAAACTTGGGACGTTATCCCCAATCCAAAAGATAGGGGATAACTTCTTAATCGGTGTGGGACCCCAACAATTAGGAAAATGGGGATTCCATCCTCTAATGGGTGTAGCAACAGCCCGAACATGTGTTCTGCTACTCCACCAATTAGTGAGAAAAGGTTCCCTCTTCACCTAATTGTTGGGGGGGAAAGTGGGGGTCCTGTTTATATGAAGGGGGTCCCAGTTGTTAGACCCCAATTCCCTATCCTGTGGATTGGAGTTACCTTCTGGGCAATCCCTTTAAGAATAGATTCCTAGGGCAAAATACCCACTAGGTAATAAGTGAAGCTACAGCCACCAAGGAGACAGTTAGTATGGAATATCCAACTACTCGCTGTTGAGTGACTACAACTCCCAACATACCAGAATTTTAAAGTGGTCATCTGTGTAACAAAAACATGGCTGCCCTCTTCCATAAACAGAGCCCCACCTGATGGTTTGTTGCGGTATTACAGTTAAGTTGCAATACCACGTACCTCCTACGGTCAGGGGTGGCGCCGTTTTTGGAAGAAAGTGGTAGAAGCAATCCTTCACTGCTGCAGCTTCGGACCTTTGTACCAGAGAATGTACTCGGCTTGCTGGGACCTCGGACAGGAGATGGACGCTTAGCGATCTCGGAAATTCTATGCACGTAATTATTATTTTTTAGGAAAGTGCAATAATCTTCCACTAGGTGAGAATTTTAAGGGACACCCTTTGTGCTGTTTTTATAGGTGGGGGGGGGGGGGACACATAATAACGTATATAGTAGCATGCTATAGATATCCAGAGATAATGTATAGCTCGTCCGGTGTATAGGAAGAGCTGAGAAACACAATGAGCAATATCCCACTGCTGGAACTGGAAAGACTCCCTCCAGCTTCTCCCCGGCTCCTAGGACCGGACCTCGGGAGACGTCTCCCAGCATGAAAGTTATTGACTGGACGTCTGTACTAACCTCATCTCTCTGACATGACCCGGAGGAAGGTCCAATCGGCGTCTTCTTCCTCGTGTTTCGTCGACTGAATGCCTGTTTTCATCCTAATTATTGGCTGGTTGGGGGAGGGGAAGGGGTTAAAACCGCACTGATTAGGAATTGGGACCTAAACCTCACTTACTAACGCATGAGCTGTGTATATAGGTAACTCACCCTCCCTGTATTCAGACGTGTCTGGTTTGTTAGCCTCTGATAGCTGCTTTGCAAATTAAAAACAAAAAAAAAAAACCTAATAAAATAAAATAAAAAAAATTAGAAATGTATATTTTGTACAAAATTGAAAAAAAAAATAAAAATCAAAGACTGCTATGCACAGGACGCGCCCCCTCCACGTGTCGCCTCTTTTTCTTTCTGATTTGGGTAATATTGTTAAGTCAGAACCTTATGGCTGCCACAGTCCAACCAAGAGTTAAAAGGAACCCGTCAACAGATTTTACCCCATTAAACCATCAATCCCCGCTTTTACTAGATTAAATATCCTTTCTAGATTTCTCTTTTATGTAAAATCTCACCCGTTTAGCAATTAAAAAAAAAAATCTCCATCAAAGTCATGTGACAATGAGCAGAGAAGAGTCATTTTTTCGTCTGAGATGAGTCAAGTTAATAGGCTGTAGGGGAAAAGACACTTCAGACATCTTGTACCTAGAAACAAGATTCTGGTGTCCGATTATCTTTAAGGTAGCATCAGGCTTGTGGATCCGTGTGCTATGGAACCTAAAATACAGAATTGGAAATGTGAGTTGCAGGTAAAGATCCAGTTCCTGCCCATTTCTTTAAAGGAAATCTACCATCAAAATCCATCATGATAAACCAGGGACACTTACTCAAAGATCTTCTTATATTTGGTACCCATGGACTCCTTCCTTTTAAAATCAACTTATCATCCTGCTAATAAGCCATGAGAGCTCTAGGGGGTGTTACCAGAGTTCCTCCGTGCTGCATATTCACAGACTGTTACAATGAGCTGTTACACGTCTTGCTCTGTCCCTCTGCCTAGTGTAACCTAGCAGCATGGTAGTGCAGGGGGAGAGGGAAGTGCTCCTGCACAGTGTAACAGCCCTTGAAGCCACACCATTGAGGGGCTCTGGTAACACTCAGATTCATTGGCATAATTATAAAAGTTGAACTTGGAAAGAAGGAGGCCACAGATAAGAAATATAAGAAGATACCACAGTCACAGTGCCTGGATCTTTAAGTAATGTCCCTGGTTTATCATGTTGGACTCTAATGGTAGATATATACCTAAAGGAACTTGCAAAGTCCGACAGAAAACTGATGCAGGGGCTTTAATAATTGTGCCCCTGTCTACAGATATGTCCTTATGAAACTCCCGCCTCACATTGCCTGTATATACTGTGTGCAGAGTCTCCAGTGTATCCTATTAGATGATACATCACACTGCTCTCCTGTCACTCACACGGCCTGTATATACTGTGTGCAGAGGCTCCAGTGCATCCTATTAGATGATACATCACACTGCTCTCCCGTCACTCACACGGCCTGTATATACTGTGTGCAGAGTCTCCAGTGTATCCTATTAGATGATACATCACACTCCTCTCCTGTCACTCACACGCCTGTATATAGTGGGGGTCATTTACTAAGGGCCCGATTCGCGTTTTCCCGACGTGTTACCCGAATATTTCCGATTTGCGCCGATTGTACCTGAATTGCCCCGGGTTTTTGGCGCACGCGATCGAAATTTGGCGCATCGGCGCCGGTATGCACGCGACGGAAATCGGGGGGCGTGGCCGAACGAAAACCCGTCGTATTCGGAAAAACCGCCGCATTTAAAAAAAAATTTGTGTCGCGAAAATTTCACTCACCTTCATCTTGGATAGGCCGGTGTATTTCGAGGCATTCCAGCGAACTTCAGCGCAGCAGCGCCACCTGGTGGACGGCGGAGGAACTGCTTTGATGAATGTCCTGTGCTCCACTTGGGCGAAGTTTTCTGTATATATTTCCGGCGTGTCCTTGGTTTCCGTTTTACTCTGCTACGATCTTGATAATTCACGAGTAGGACGATCAGTCCTACCTTATTTATAGCTTTCTTGTATTTCATTTAAAAAAAATATATATATATGGAGTAGATATAGTATTTTCGCTCGTTAAACCGTTTACACATTCAACACGCGGGGGGGAGCCCTGAGGTTCTGGCATACAAATGTGGCTTTTTTTACAAAAAAAAAAAAAAGTTTTTTTCTATTGCCACCTTATTTGGCAATCTAAGGGCTCCCTGGGGCTGTAAAGATCCATCTGTGAAAGATCCAACTCCCCCCCGGGAAACACATGATCCCTCTATTGTACTAGAGGCTCGCCTTCATCGACAGCTCCGCCCCTATTATCATTTCATGGGTGTGGCTTCCTAGAGGTGGATCCCATACTAATACCTCTTTAAAGGGAATGTCCAAACATTGGGCGTTATCCCCAATCCAAAAGATAGGGATAACTTCTATCGAATGTGGACTGTGGGACCCAAGGCAATTAGGGGAAAAAGGGGATTCCAGAATCCTGTAATGGGTGTAGCAACAGCCACGACGCAGTGGTGTTTGTACTCCACCCAATAGTGAGAAAAGGTCCTCCTTTCAACTAATTGGTTGGGGGAAGATGGGAACAGGGGGGGTCTCGTCTTATTTATGAAGGTGTGTCCCAGTGTGTAAGGACCCCAAATTGCACCAACCGTCATCCTGTGGAATTGTGAGGACCGTTCATGGCATCCCTAATAAGATAGATTCCTAGGCAAAATAACCCACTAGTAATAAGTGAAGCTACAGCCACCAAGAGTACGTTCAGTAAATGGAATATCCAATACTCGCTGTTGTAGTGCTCAACTCCCAACATACAGAATTTTAAGTGGTGCATCTGCTGTGTGAAACGAAAAGACATGGCTGCCTCTCTTCCATAAACAGGAGCCCACCATGATGGTTTGTTCGCGGTATTACGTGTTAAGTGTGCAATACCACGTACCCTCAGTCAGGGTGGCGCTTTTTGGAACGAAAGTGGTGAAGCAATCCTTCACGTGCAGCTCGGTACCTTGTCACCAGAGATGTACTCGGCTTGCTGGACCTCGGAAGGAGATGGACGCTTAGCGATCTCGAATTCTCTGTCACGAATTATTATTTTTGAAAAGGCAATAATCGTCCACTAGTAGATTTTTAGGAACCTCTTTGTGCTGTTTTTATAGTGTGGGGGGGGGGGGGGACACATAAGAAACGTATATAGTAGCATGCTATAGATTCAGGAGATAAATTGTATAGCTCGGCGTGTGTATAGGAAGACGATGAGAAAACAAATGAGTCAATATCCCACTGCTGGAACTGGAAGACTCCCTCCAGCTTCTCCCGGCTCTAGGGACCGGCCCGGGAGAACGTCCTCCCAGCATGAAAGTTATTGACGGCGTTTGTACTAAATCATCTCTCTGACATGACAACGGAGGAAGGTCCAATCGCGTCTTCTTCCTGGTGTTGTCGACTGAAATGCATGTTTTCATCCTAATTATTGGCGTGGTGGGGCGGGAAGGGGTTCAGAACCCGCATGATTAGGACTTGGACCTAAAACCTCCACTTACTTAACGCATGAGCTTGGTATATAGGTAATACCTCCTGTATTCAGATGTCTTGGTTTGTTAGCATCTGATAGCTGATTTGACAATTAAAAACAAAAAAAAAACAACCTAATAAAATAAAATAAAAAAATCTAGAAAATGTATATTTGTAGCAAAATGAAAAAAAAATAAAAAAATCAAAGACTGCTATGCAAAGAAGACGCCCCTCCACGTGTCGCCTCTTTTTCTTTTGATTGGGTAATATTGTTAGTCAGAAAATTATGGCTGCCACAGTCCACACAAGAGTTAAAAGAACCCGTGCCACAGATTTTACCCCATTAAACCTCAATCCCCGCTTTTACTAGATAAATATCCTTTCTAGATTTCTCTTTAGTAAAATCTCACCCGGTTAGCATTAAAAAAAAAATCTCCTCAAGTCAGTGACATGAGAGAGAAGAGTCATTTTTTCGTCGAGACGAGTCAAATTAATAGGCTTAGGGAAAGACACTTCAGACATCTTTACTAGAACAAGATCTGGTGTCCGATTATCTTTAATGGTAGCGATCAGGATGGGATCCGTGTGCTATGAACTAAAATAACGAAATTGAAATGTGAGTTGACAGGTAAGATCCGTTCCTGCCTTTCTTTAAAGGAAATCACCTCCAAAATCCATCATGATAAACCGGGGAACTTACTCAAGCATCTGTTTATATTGGTACCCATGGACCCTTCCTTTAAAATCAACTTATCATCCTGCTAAAAGCCATGAGAGTCTAGGGCGGGTGTTACCAGAGTTCTCGGCTGCATATCACAGATGTTACAATGAGCTGTTACACGTCTTCTCTGTCCCTCTGCCTAGTGTAACCTAGCAGCATGTATGCAGGGGGAGAGGATTCTCCTGCCATGTAACAGCCCTGAAGCCACAACATTGAGGGGCTCTGGTAAACACTCAGATTCATTGGCATAATTATAAAAGTTGAACTTGGAAGACGTGAGGCCCAGATAATAAATATAGAAGATACCACTCACATGCCTGATCTTTAAGTTGTCCGCTGGTTTATCATGTTGGACTCTAATGGTAGATAATATACCTAAAGGAACTTGCAAAGTCCTACATGAAAACTGATGCAGTGGCTTTAATAATTTGCCCTGTCTACAGATATGTCTATGAAACTCCCGCCTCACAGTGCTGTATTACTGTGTGCAGATTCTCCATGTTCCTATTAGATGATACATCACACTGCTCTCCTGTCACTCACACGGCCTGATACTAGTGTGCAGAGTCTCCAGTGTTATCCTATTAGATGATACATCACACTGCCTCGCTGTCACTCACACGCCTGTATATACTGTGCAGAGTCTTTAGTGTATACCTATTAGATGATACATCACATGCTCTCCTGTCAACTCACAGCCTTATATACTGTGTGCAGAGTCTCCAGTGTATCCTATTAGATGATACTACATGCTCCTGCACTCACACGGGCCTGTATATACTCGTGTTGCAGAGTCTCCACGATGTATCCTATTAGATATACATACACTACTGCTTCCGTGCACTCACACGGCCTGATATACTGGTGTGCAGAGTCTCGCTTATCCTATTAGATGATACATCACACTGCTCTCCTGTCACTCACTCACAGCGGCCTGATATACTGTGTGTCCAACCTCCAGTGTATCCTATAGATGATACATCACAAACTGGCTCTCCTGCAAATCAAAGGCCTTGCTATATACTGGGGGCAAGTCTCCAGTGTGTATCCTATTAGATGAAACATCACACTGCTCTCCTGTCACTCCACATGGCCTGTATATAATGTGTGCAGCGTCGTCCAGTTTTGTATACGATAGTGATACACACAATGATCTTGTCACTCACCACGGCCTCTGGATATACTGTGTGCAGGAGGTCTCAATGTGTTATCCTATTAGACGATTACATCACACCACTGTCTCCTGTCAATTCACACGGTGTAATACTGTGTGCAGAGGTCTCCAGTGTTACCTATTAGATTGAGACAATCACAATTGCTCTCCTGTCACTCACACGGACGGTATATACTGTGTGCAGACGTATCCAGTGTATCCTATGAGATGATACATCACATGCTCTCCGTCACTCACAAGGACTGTATATACGTGTGCAGAGTCTCCAGTGTATCCTAGTAGATGATTAATACAATGCTCTCTGTCACTTCACACAAGCTCTGATATACTGTGTGCAGAGTCGATCAGGTATCCATTAGATGATAAATCACACATGCCCTACTGTTCACTCACAAGCCTGCATATACTACGTGTAGCGGTCTCCAGTGTAATCCTAGTAGATGATACACAAATGATCTCCTGTCACTCAAAGGCCTGTAATCCTGTGTGCAGAGGCCCAGTGTATCCTATTAGATGATCCATCCCACGCTCTCCTGTCACTCACACGGGGCCTGTTGTACATACTGTGTGCAGAGTCTCCAGGTATTCTATTAGATGATACATAAAATGCTCTCCTGTCATCAAACGGCATGTATATACGTGTGCAGAGCTCCAGTGTATCCTATTAGATAATACATCACCTGCCTCCTGTCACTCACACGACTTGTATTATACTGTGTGAGCGTCTCCAGTGTATTCCTTTAGATGATACATCATCAGGACTCTCCTGTCCAACTCAACACCGGGCCGTATATACTGTGTGCAGAGTCTCCAGTGGATCATATTAGATGATACATCACATGCTCTCTGTCACTCACACGGGCATGTATATACTGTGTGAGAGTCTCCAGGGTAATCTATTAGATGATACACAAAAAACTGCTCTCCGTCACAACACGGCATGTATATACTTTGTGTGAGAGTCTCCAGTGTCTTCCTATAGATGATACATCACACTGCTATCCTGTTCATCACACGGCCGTATATACTGTGGGCCGAGCCTCCAGTGTATCCGATAGAGGATACATCACACTGCCTCTGTCACTCACACGGTCTTGTATGGACTGGTGCAGAGCCTCCAGGGTATGTTTTTTTTTTTTTTTCTATTAGATGATACATCACACTGCTCTCCTGTCACTCACACGGCCTGTATATACTGTGTGCAGAGTCTCCAGTGTATCCTATTAGATGATACATCACACTGCTCTCCTGTCACTCACACGGCCTGTATATACTGTGTGCAGAGTCTCCAGTGTATCCTATTAGATGATACATCACACTGCTCTTTCCATGTGTCAGTCATCACTGTCTCCCTGGTATTGTATTCATTCTTCCCTGTTTGCACGGGATTGTGGGTAACCACATCATATTACAGATTAATGGGTCACGTTTTTTTTTATAAGCGATTGTTTACTGGCCAATTTCGGAGGCGTTTATTTTCTCCTAATTTTGCGCAATCTAGGGGATTATTTTTAAATAATTGTCTTGGTTCTGACCCGTCTGTCCGTCCTTGTCGGTTCTGCTGGAATCTCTTCTGATAGATAAACCGGAATCGCAGTCAGTATCGCCGCTAATTAAAACCTCCTAAGCTGAGATAGTTAAGACGAAATCCAGCCCGCCGCTACCGCCTTCCGAAAAAAACTAAAATAAGGGCTGCATTTGGGGACTCGGACTTAACTCTTCGTTGCCCAGAAGACCCCGTATCCCGCTCTACGCTGACGCCACGATCTATAATTCTCCGTCACTATCTGCCCACTAATCAATTTTGCCCCCCCCCCCCCTCCGTAGACGAAAGAGACCCCCGGAGCGCGGCGAATAAACAGCACGGCGGCTCACGCCATCTCGCTTGTTTTTCTCCTTGCGCTTTAAATTTTTGGCCTGGCTCACGAGAAAAAGTCATGTGACTTTCTGCTTGAGGAAGCAGAGCGCTGGCAGCTTCCAGAGGGAGAAAGAAGTAGGAGGAAGGTGGGGGAAGGGGCAGCCTAAGCTTAATGGGGAGCAGAGCAATGCAAAAAGGAACAAAGCAACGAAAAAAAATAAAAACGTGTTACAGATAGGGATGCTGAATCATAGCACCACCGCCGCCATGGCGAATCCTCTACGGAGCAGGACGGGAGTCATGGGGGTCAATAACACAAGCCAATGCGCTATTCCCTTATAGCTTTGTATGGGGGTCAGCTGCATAGCAAATGTAGAGACATGGAGGGTCCAAGCCAGGGCAGGGTGTGCACATGTACAGGGGAGGCCGCGGGGAATAGCAGACGCTGCTCGGAGCAGGGGGCTTATTCTCCTCATTACAAGGGCTGATACACATGTAATACAGAGCCTGTGCAACGCATTATAAGGCTGAAGAGATGCCTCACACCGTACATCACTGACACACATCTGCTCTGTGCAAACTATGAATAATGTACAATATGGATTCATAGTCCAGGGTTTTAGAAGTGTCCTCACACTGCTGTGCTCTGTGCTCTCTGCGGACAATGTTAGGTATTGTCCCTGGAGAGATGTGTTGTGTATGTTGTCAGTAACATCCGGATATATGGATTTATTCCAGGATTTTAGCTTCTCCAAGAGTACTGACAATGTGACCTAACACTGCTGTGCTCTGTGCTCTGTGCTCTCAGCAGACACTGTTGTCCCAGTGTAATCACACTATTGATTATGTTGAAACTATCAGCAGGACTGTGATATATGGATTTATATTCCAAGGTTGTAACCTCTTCATGTGCACTGGGGGTGTTTATTCACACTTCTGTGCTCTTAACTCTCTGCAGACAGTGTATTATCCCTGGAGAGATGTCTAATCAGACCTTTGTGTATGTTGTTAGTAACAGCAGGACTGTGAAATATGGATTTATATTCCAGGATTGAAGCTTCTCCAAGAGCACTGACAATGTGACCTAACACTGCTGTGCTCTGTGCTCTCTGCAGAGAGTATTCGGTATTGTCCCTGGAGAGATGTGTAATTAGACCTTTGTGTATGTTGAAAGTAGCAGCAGGACTGTGATATATGGATTTATATTCCTGGATTGTCACCTCTCCATGTGCACTGGGGGCGTTTACTCACACTGCTGTGATCTTAGATCTCTGCATTGAACTTGCAGGCAGTTTTAGGTATTGTTCTTGGAAAGATCTATAACCATACCTTGTGCATATTGTTAGTAGCAGCAGGACTGTAAAATATGGATGCATACTTCAGTGTTGTATAAGTACAGCAGGTGTGTGTCCTACCTGTGGCTGGGACACTTAAAGGGGCATTCCTGTGACTAGGTCACCTAACAGGGACACATGTGACTAGGGCACAGACCAGGGCCCCCTATAGCTGGGACACTTAAAGGGGCACATCTGCAGCTTTTTAGTTTATGCACAACACTGACCATGTAGTAAGGGCGATACGTCTCACAGTGTTGTCCATTATCACACAATCATTCTAAAATACTCTGTGCTGCTGTGAAGCTCCATATCTTCAAAGGCTGCCCTGTCCATGAGGTGCTGGTGGAGGTGCAGCCATAAAATGGGGCCCCCTAGTGATGTAAGGGTCAGGGTACAGATTTCTCTACAGCTGATCCTGCCTCCTTTCATCGATCACAGGGAGCAGCAGCAGGAGAGTAGGAGAAGACATCCTAACCCGAGCCTGGTATATCCTTAAGGTGCAAATATAAATGTGTATCTACCATCAGAATCCATCCTTATAAACCAGGGACATTACTCATAGATCCAGGCACCGGGACTCTGGTTATATTTGATATCCATGACCTCCTTTCTTCTTATATCAACTTTTAAAATGATATTAATGAGCCATAAGGTCTCGGTGGGGTGTTACCAGAGCCCCTCCTTGCTGCAGCTTCACAGGCTGTTACACTGTAACCCCCTCTATTCCCTCTGCCTGATGTAATCTCAGTGGGAGGCGTGAAATGTGCTCCCGTACAGTGTAACAGCCTGTGAAGCTTCAGCTTGGAAGGGCTCTGGTAACTATACCCTTTTACCACAGTTTTGATGTTGATGGCAGAATTTCTTTAAACCCATGTAAAAAACCGAATGAGCCCTTCCGATGAAGAAAATTTTGTCACCCAGCTTTCTAAGAGACAGATATAACTAACATACAGCTGGATAGAATCAATAACCGGACAGGAGGGAGCGTTATGAGAGCAGGTGGATATGAATGAAATAATGGCAGCCTATAGAGAGAGGCAGTGATGAATGGGTTAATGAAAGGTCAAGGCCCCCCCCCCCCCCCCCCCCCCTGGTGCAGGCTGTGCTGCATGTCCCCGGTGCTCTATCCACTGCTCAGGCCTGGCCGCACATAACTCAGTGCGACAGACGCTTCAGGGAGGGAGAGGGGCTGATTGCGAGGCGGAGAAATTGAATTTCGTGTGACCCGCGGGATGATAGCGTTACAAGATCATTGCGTGGGGGGGGGGGGGGGGGGGGGACGCAGCGGTGACCATAGAGCGGCCAACGTGTGACTACAGAGAGACAGCTGCAGCGCTCTGTGTCACTCCACAGGTGCCTAATACCTGCGACCACCGCTAAGAAGGTCATCGCCATATGTAACGTGACAATCATGGATCATCTTTTACAACTTATCCCGAGGAGTGTTACCTTCCTGTTGTGTGTCCCTTGCACAGTCGGACCCACGCGGTACTGATCAGACAGTGTCTAAGCTCTTCGCACTCTGTCAGTTTATACATTTGCAGAACACTTCTGAGTAGAATTCAGAATCTGGGAGTTGCCACTAGATGGCGCTTGGAAGCTTATCGCAGACATTTCTATCAATCAATAATAGCACCATACGCAGTGGGCTCCCCCTAGTGGTGGCTGCTGGTTGTAATCATTTAATTACACATCTGTGCAACGGATTTGGAGATATTTTTTTAGAAAAACGTAGACATTAGATGTAACTAAAGTGATTTCTATAGGCAGGGTTGGTATGAAGTTCACTCTACCCAACCTCTAGATACTGTAGCCGGAGGTCAGGGCACTAGATTGCTTGCCCTGGAGAGAAGGACGGCACTGAAGTCGAGGCCAGCCATGGGGTCGGTTTGTCCTGAGGATGTTCTTGTTTCATGATCCAGAAGTGGTTCAGAACATCTGCACTCCATCTGACCTACAAAGCCTTGTATCCCTCCTAGCCGGGCCGTGTCCCATCTTCCGGGGCTGATACATTCCATTCACCTGAAACATATGGACAACATGATGTTACAACACGCGGCTTCCCACAATAACAATGCAAGTTCCTTCATGTAAGTCATGTCATAGTGTGCTCATTATCATATCAGTGTATAAGTCATCACGTATGAACTGGACGTGTATGTATCTGTATGTATCTATATACTGTGTATGTGAGCATGTGGGTGCCTATGGACTGTATGTGTGTATATGTGACCGCAGAGGGTGTGACACTTGCTATAGGCGAGATGACTTATTAATAAAAAGCTCATAAATCAATAATATCCACACATATGACAGAGCAGGTATTTATGATACCATAAACTGAAAAAGCAGAAAATAAAAAAATAAACATATATCAATAGTGGGCAGAGTTGAAACTTTGTAACAAAGACCTCCAAATCCCCCGCACAGACATAGAGATGAGTGATACATTCTGTCTGTACACATTCACCTCTAGGGGGAGCTCTGGAGCTTATTGCATACAGATTGAACTCTATAGAAACACAGTATACAGTGAGTTCCTGGGCTCCCCCTAGTGTTGGTTATAGACAAACACATTTTATTTATCTTTATTTAGGGTATTTGTAGGAGTTAAATCATTAAGTAATCTAATAAAGAGGTGATACGTGTTATTGATGGGGGTCCAAGAACTGCCACCCCTGCTGAATGCTAGACCTCACCTCCTGCCCTATTGGGGCTATAAGAAGTTCTGGACATTGCTCCACAGGAGCATTTCTGAACCCTCCTGTAGGATGATTCACATGTATATTAGGGGGTGGGGGTATAAATTCTTGTTGCTTGCACTAGTTCTGCCTTTGTTTTCCAGAGCCGGAGCCATAATTACCCAGCATCTGCATAATGATATGAGCAAAACAGTCGTAAAAATCTCCTGCGTCCGAGATGAAGGATTTTTTTTCCATCCCGGAGTTACAGATTAAATATTTAGCCCCGAATAGTCCTTGGAAGGAGCGGCGGTGGATACTACTAGTCGCTGCTTCACATTCCGCTTTTTTTAATTGTCCTTCGGTAAATCTCGCTCGTCCTCCATACGGGTAAATAATCAATGATTTACAGCGAACGAGCAGATAATCAGCTGCTGAATTATTTAGAGGACTTGTTTATGGCAGGTATTATCCAGATGACACCGTTATATGGAGGCGCACAGCCTCCTGCCTGCTCATAGATATTGGGGCTTATTTACTAAGGGTCGAGTTTTGTTGGAATTGGTATTGAAAAATTGCCACATTCCCAGAAAATGTAGAATGTTTGGGAACCATTGGGCCTCATGCACATGGAGATACTGGGGCACATTTACTTACCCGGTTCTGCACAATCCGCGATCCAGAATGTCCGATGGAATGCACATCGGCCACGAATCATGAAGATCGTGCGAATGATATCCTGCAATGGTCCCTTCCCCACTCAGTACCGCCGGAGTTCACCTTCTTCCTCCCGGTGCATGTAAGTGCTTGGCATGCGACAGAAATTCACTAAGATCGTGCGCCAGAAATCACCCACTCAGGTCCGTCAGAATTCACGATCTTTTTTGTGGTGCACCTTTAATATAGGGCATGCGACACAATTTGAAAGGTGAATCCCGCTCTCTGTCCGAATCAGTCTGACCGACCGCCGGCATGGACCCCTAATTTTGGTTGTATGGAAGCAGCACAGCCGTGCCACAAAAGGGTCGCATGTGCCACAATCCCGGCGCAGACTCGGGTGCCCTTAGTAAATGAGCCCCATTTACTTCCAATTTTGCACAATTGTCTTCAAGAAAATTTACCAACAAATCCATCCTGATGTACCAGGGGCACTTACTTATAGATCCAGGCACCGGGGCTTTGCTTACACCCCCAGTAACTTTTCAGGCTCAGTTGCATTTTTAGTATTTTAAAGGAAATCTGCCACCAGGATGAAGGTTTGTAAACCAACCATCATTTTCATGGCACTGTTCGATGAAACAGTGTGCTCAAAAATGTAGGAATTCTTAAAGAAAATCTACCACCAGGATGAAGGATTATAAATCAAGTTGCCAATGGAGCTTGGAACCCCTCAGGTTCATTTGCATAATTTTCTAAGCCCTTTTTGTCTGTAAAAACCAGGACATAAGAATCTAAAAGAAGAGCAGATGCTGCCAGAGGGGGCGCACACCAGTATTTCCGTGTGCCTGGTTTACAGTCCTTCATCCTGGTGGTAATTTCCTGTTTCACTGTACAGTTCCATGATAATGTGATGTGCATAGGGCACAGGGAGTTATGTTATAGACAGACCTATATAGATATTACCTATATCATAGTAACCAGTGCAGTCTCTGTCCAGTCTCTGATATTTACGACATCCCCTACAGAATTGGACCCTGATGTTCAGAGTTGGTTATTATATATTTTTATGATAACGGAGCTTAGATGTTGTCCTAGATTTTTTCTTTGTTTCCTATATCTGGTTGTCTAAGCAGTTGCATCAGCAGCGCTCGGGGTGTCCTCGGGGTGAGGGGCCTCTCTGTGGGATCTGTTCTCAGCAATGATGATGGTAAATAGGTGGCACAGGTGGCGGCTCTATAAACACGGGGGCCTGGGAGATCATCAGGTGACGGCCTCCAGGAGACAGATAGTATAGTGTATAAAGATTCCTTCCCACAGCTTCAGGTCATCGAGAAATTCTCCACCAATTACCAGAAATATGAGTAGCAGAGAAAGTTTATGTTTTCATTATTAATTCTATAAATTATATTCTGCGACCATAGAAAATCAGATGATGCAAATCTTCTGCTGCGCTGCAGCACCCCCGCAGGTAAAGCGAAGTATTGCACATATCTTTTTTTTATAGTTTGCTGTGAATAGGGAAAGTTATAGACTGCTGGGACACCCTCCGATCTTGAAAACTTTCAGAAATGACACTTTCCCCCTGCAACCTCTAAATTCGACTCATTTCAGGTAAATTGTGACTCTTCTCTAGTCATTTGCATGTGAATTTGGTGGAGATTTTTTATAAGTATACAGGTGAGATTTCCTAAAAGAGAGGGAATTCTAGAAAGGACATTTCATACCTCAGGGCTGGGAGTTTAGTCGGGTAAAAGTAGGTGATTGTCTGGTTCCCTTAAAGCCATTGTTCATCCCCTACAATACATGGGCAAAGTGGGGCCTCCAGTAAATGAAGGGATCACTATTGATTTTCCATGGTGTACATAAAGTTTTCAGGGACTATCATTTTTGGGTATGATTGATACGGTTGTAAAATGTGTGGCTTGGAGCAGAGGGTCAGTGTGGAGAGAACCAATGCAAACGTAGTCTAATATTGGGAACCTCTTCTATCTTCTATCTTCTGGAGGACCGATATAAATGCAAACTTCTACTGCCTCACACACATGGAGTAGACTATAATATTGGCACTGCTTCAAAGTGCCCCTGAATCTGTGACTCAGCCCCTAATATTATGGCAGGTTTATCACTACATGTGTGAGGTGGTGAAAGGTCCTCTTTAACAAGCATATCGGCCTGTATATACTGTGTGCAGAGTCTCCAGTGTATCCTATTAGATAATACATCACACTGCTCTCCTGTCACTCACACGGCCTGTATATACTGTGTGCAGAGTCTCCAGTGTATCCTATTAGATGATACATCACACACTGCTCTCCTGTCACTCACACGGCCTGTATATACTGTGTGCAGAGGCTCCAGTGTATCCTATTAGATGATACATCACACTGCTCTCCTGTCACGAGTCTCCAGTGTATCCTATTAGATGATACATCACACTGCTCTCCTGTCACTCACACGGCCTGTATATACTGTGTGCAGAGTCTCCAGTGTATCCTATTAGATGATACATCACACTGCTCTCCTGTCACTCACACGG